>JAFVLL020028940.1:0-38914 GCA_021397915.2 Tor tambroides | reverse complement strand
TCTCTTGCCCTATACAAACAAAGAAAAAACGTAAAGTTAGCCACTCCAAGAATTTTTTCCCTCTCTCTCACATAAGTCAGTTTGAATGTCAACAATGTTCAATTTTCTACAGAACATTTTTCTGTAAATGGGCTGCAGCGTTTTGAGTACCCAGGTCAAGGGCGGTCTAACAGACATCTCTGTCAATATAATACCATGCTGAAAGGCTTAAAATATAAAAAAAAAATTCCATCTGTCTTTCAACATGTTTTGCTCAAAGAAGTGCGGATGTTTTTCTGAACCTTTATTATTGTGGAAGCCTCTATTCAGTTGTTGTTCTAGCATTTTTAAAAGACTGATACATTACTTTGATGTTGAATTCTGTATCTCCACTCTTTTCATTTCAAATCTGAATGAAGTGATGGAAGAGATGTTTTTTATTAACACATTATTGATATATTTATTTAATTTGTGCTGATTTACTACAGAAAATGATGGAGAAAGGAGGTGGGAAAATAAGAGTGCTTAGTGACATCAGCAAATGAAGGAAAATAATTTCAAGCTGAGCAAATTTTGATGAAATATTAAAAAGAAAATATAGTTAGTGGTTCAAGCGCATAGCGCTGAAACCCTACTGTAATTGTTAGAATGGCCAAGGATCAGCAATCTCCATGTAAAACTGATTGGGCAGACCAATCTATAAGCTGGAGAGACTTGAAACTTGGAAGGATGGTAGTACTCACACCGTCTACAACGTTACCAAAGCCTGCCCCAATCGGCCTGACGGGGGCACTACAGTGATCAAAAGCATGAAATGGCTCATAACTCCTAAACTGTTTGTCGCAGGCTCAATATCTTATGTCACTGGAATCCTTGGCTCATGCTGGAGAAAAGGCATGCCTCGAATTCGTCCGTCATCTGAAATTTTGGGGTATTTTGCATTTTTCGAAAAACATTTTTGCGAACTAGTCCTGAACTGAACCAAACTCGTGCAGAAAGATTCTCTGGAGAGTGAATATCAATAATTATGAAAAAAAGCTGAACTTTCAACTCAATGTCGCAAAGGGACACCAGAACGTTCAAAAGGGGCAGGGCCACTTTTACTAAAATGGCTATAACTTTTGAACATAGTGAGATATCTTCGTCAAACTCGGAACATGTATGCAAGAGCTGAATCTGAGGTCACATTAAAAAGTTGCAGAGCGTGGCCACTTGGTGGTGCTATAAAAGGGAGAAAACATAAAAACCGCTTCATCTAGACAACCGTTTGTTCTATCAACATGAAAATTGGTACACATGGTCTTGGCCCAAAGTGCCATAAGTATCTATAAGGACATAGGCTGATGAAATCTGAGCACCTATTAGACAAGGTTAATGGTGGTAGATTGGAACGAAACTTGGTGGGCCTGTTTGACTCACGGCCCTAAAGGTCTGTGAGAAATTTGAAAGAAATCGGCCACTGGTGGGCAATATCACATTTTTCAAGGGCATAAATGATTGTATATTGAACGGTTTTTCACACGTATACGCGATAGTCATATCATACGATAGACCTTCTCATCCCGAACAACTTTGCCTCTAGAACCACTGCTGTCAATCAAAATCAAGAAAATGTAAAAAACCTACTTTTGCAAACTAGTCCTAGGTTTTTCGCTCAATCTGGAAAAAACAACAACAACAAAAAAAAAACACTGCAGCACAAGTCTCTGGGTCAATAGTTATCAAAAATAATTAGAAATTTACCCTTTGGGAAGCTATAACGGGGTCAATTAGAAAAGGGGCCTGTCCAAATATACCCAAAAGCCTATAAAGCCTAAACGAAAACTCAAAACTTCACAAAACCTGGTGAGCACCAGATTCTAAACATTCTGATTCTAAACAAGTATGAAAAGTTTTAGGGAGTTCGGACCACAGCTGGTGCTATAACAGTCATAAATGTTAAAAAACATCATATTTCTATGGCAAATTGCCTGTATTTGCCAAAAATTGTTTTTTTAAATCATTGATTATGTGGTTTACAGGCTTGCTAAATAATATGTAACGTCCTTTTTCATATGTGCTTATATGCCTTAAAGTGCTTGAAACCCGGTAAATCGCTTGCAGCTATATTTATTTATCTGTTTGCACAGTTATAAAAAATAATTAGAAAATTATAGCATCATTAGCCAGCACAACTAATCTTATGTAACATGATGTTTACACTCATGTTTTCACTTTTTTGTTTTTTTTTACGAGGGACTTTATTGTGCCACTGTAGGTGTGTCACCATAACTGTATTGTGTGCAAATGGATGTCAGCAAAGCTGTTGATTTACTAATGATTTATACAGTGTCTAATGGACTGTGATATTATTAGTACAAGCTCCCTGGTCAGACTAGAGAGACTGTGCTGTTTGACACACTGTGGGCGGTACCCAGAGTTCCTCTGGGTGTGTGACAGCTCTCAGCGTGTTCATTCTGCTGAGGTGTGTTGTCTGTCTGATCTGGTGTTGTAGAGGTGGAAACTGTACATTCAATAACTCAATAATAAGATTTGGGCCAAAAATAGGAGAATGAAAAAAAAAGAGGATTGCATTCAGAGAAGGCTGAGGGTTTATGAATCTCATGCGGGATTCCGTGACTTGAGAAAAAGATCGATGGTCTAGTTTTGGCAAGTTTCTCCCTTTTTTGTGGTGAAATGTCAACTCTAAAACTCTGGAAACAACTAATGTGAATATGTATACCAGTGTTTCCTACAGATTTTTGTCACCCTTCACCATGCACAGTGTATGGATTTTAATCCATATTAAAAATGTAATAATTTTTAACAGCATTATTTATTTGAAAAAAAAATAAATAAAAATAATTATTCTTAAATATCTTTTAACATTATATATTAAAATACCATTGTGGTTTGAAAAAATTTAAGCACGTTTAAAACAGTTCTCGCTTCACTTTGATTCAGGCATCACTCAAATTCAGTATGTTGATTCAATAACTGCTCTTACAGAATCAGTCGGTTCATTTAATTAATTATTTTTCTGCCTGATTCAAATCACTTTATCAAAAGATTTATTTATTTTTTCATTTGCGTACAGTTCAGACTACAAGCTAAAAACTCAGATATTTTTTACCATGGCACTGTAGATTAAGCAGGGGTGAAGAGCAGTGCAGGAAACTCTTGTGTACTGTACATTAATTTCTGCGGAAGTACACACTTAAATGCTTCACAGAAGTACATTTCAAGAGCACTCATGGTAGCGTGCTGCAGAAATGCTTTCTGTCTAGCCAGGTTCCTCTTTTTGTACGTGTGTGTTGTATTTTTGCATCATCCATAATAGACTTTTACATGAGTTTGAATCAACCAGGATGTAAGTTTTTGATGTATGTTATCTAAAAAGAAACTGTTTGTATGTAACTACTTTAGTCAGACTGTGTTTTAGACCCGAATTTATGAGTAATCAATGCAAAAATCCAAATATTCACAAAGCAATCGCTGCCTTAGATGGTAGCTGCTGATGTAGGCAATAGACAACAAGGCAGCTCGCTATTGGGAACAGAGCTATGGTGAGCGTATACGTCCATCATAATGTGTAATATCTCAGGGTTTTGTGAAATGATTGTGTGGGTTTATCTTGGGCTGAGCTGGTGAGATGGCACAGGGAGGAGGGTTTTGTTTTGTCGTGTTTATCTGTAGGAGGCGTGGGCAATCTGAGAGCAAATTTTATTTAGATACCTCCTAGTTCAAATTACACACTACAGACGTGATTAACATTACAGAAACAAATGCAGAAAATCTGTTCTTTCCTGGACTCCTCTGCAGAGAGCCGTCATTCTCGTTTACTGCCTCACACAAATCACTGTTATATGTCAGCGGGGTGATCTGGAAAATACGTCATTTGAGAATGCCACTGAATACCACAGAATGGCACGTGAATGCCACACAAATGCCCGAGCCGGGCTCTAGTCTCTCTAATTTCATGTAAAGAGAGCCAGAGTGAAGTTGACCTCTTTGTGCACACATCCGGCTGCCAGGTGAGATGGTGTGACCTCGATCTAACCCAGACATGACCTTTAGCTAGTGTCTCTGACAGGAATGATGATGTTCACTCTGAATGACAAACTGGTTTATGCAATTGCTTCTCCTGTAGCTCAGCTGGTAGTGCATGCCACTAGCTGCACTGAGGTCATGGGTTTGATTCTCTTGTGTACTTTTAAAAGGAGTATTTATTACAGAAATAATATACTTTAAAGGAATATACTTAAGTGCAAACTAAATGTGTTTTCGGACACTTAATTGCAAGTTGTTTACAAATTAAATAAACTATTATAGTTTAATTTTATATTAAACATTTTAAAAGCTTATATTAAATATATAAATTTTATATTAAATAAAATTTGTTCGAATTATGAGTTCTTTTTTACCCACTTAAGTAGAACTTGTACTTCTCTATACAAAATTGCATTATTGCTTATTGCCTTTGAAATATGATTCAAGTGTACTGTTGAATGTATTGACAAGCATTTATTGTAAACTAAAATATACTTTAATATCATTTCTATTGAAACTTGTCATGCATTTATATATGTAATTACATATTTATTACTATTTAGTACATTTAAAATATATCAACTTTAAATGTAATATCAAATAACACACTATAGTTAAAATTAGAATTAAGTACTGAGACTTGCTACTGCCGATCCATCCACAGACATGCCGCTGTGATCATGTAAGAAATACTGCTGCTGCACATATAACATATATGAAATAACCCCCATATATAACATACATGAAATCACCCCGTTGCAGATCTATGCAGGTGGAGCTGGGGAAGGTGGAGGGATTCTGAAGTGCACTGCAACTGCTACAGCAAGCATTAGCCAAATATTTGAATGTTGAGCAGCAAGCTAATTGGCTGCTGATGCAGAAAGAAACCAATCATCTGCATCATGTGAATGATGATATAATCATATCAGATTGAGTTAGAACCTACTGGCCTGCGCCATCTAGAGTTTCATTTCAATTTGTCAGGGCTAGTTTATGTTCACATTCAGGGATAACAATTATAAAGAATGTATTGATTATGATTATGATTCCACTTTACAATTTCACAATATATGTTATATTTTTATATTAAATATTGTGTTTAGATATAAACAAAATACTACACTATACTATAAAATAAACATAACACATTACAACAAAACAAATTTGCTAATTATTATATATCTTTAACCACATATTGTCCTATTATTCAGTAATTTAAATATTTACCATCTAATGAAACTTCAGTAGATACAACATAATTAAGTTTATTTTCACACATATTTTATTGTGAGCCAGATATGATTCTAAGTAATGGATTGTGGTTTGAGTCAAATGTTAATTGCACAGCTATTATATACTGATTTTGTCTGTGACTCATATGTGAGTTGTTAAATGATTCATTAAAAGAACGAGCTCCTGTAAATCATTGGTTTGTAATTTAAGTTACAATGAAGGCATTGTGTTTGATGTTCTGTGCAAACAGGCAGCACAAAACATGTTTTGTCTTTCTACATTTTCAACTGTATTATTTTGTGGTTCCAGAACATTCAGATTAACCAACACTGAGTTTTCCAAAGCCAATTCTTAAACTCTTAAGAATTGGCTCTGACTCCCCTGGCAGTTGGTTTTGCAGTGCAAAGGCGTTTGACTGTTTCTGCATCTGTGTCAGTGCTGTGGTTTGTTGTTGTTGTGAATCGAAGCTTTGTTTAGCATCTCTCTCTGTGATGATGTAAAGTCAGTGAGTGACAGACACGACCTGTGGCATCAACACACACCAGACCAACCTGACACTGACCCGGCTACACAAGCGTTTCTGCTGCTTTGGGTCATAAATTCTCAGGGGCTTTAGGGGGTCATGCAGGTGAAAACAGACAAAAACTGCTGTCTGAAAGTATGCAAGCAGAGTTCACTAATAATGAAATTCAGTCAGTCACTGACAGTGTTTACGTGCATGAACTGTCTGCGTTGTTTTAGCACAAATTCACTGAAGCAATTATGCAAATCAGGTAAAGGCATAAACAATTCCAAATGAGTGTGTGCTGAAGATAGTCAGCACGGCTCAAGTTCTCTGCCTCACAGGCTGGTTCTGAGTGCTAAATTGGAGAGGATTCTGCCGACTATAAAAATATGGCATATGACACTCTTCTCTATTATGTACTGAATAACGGCCCTTGAATTATTGATCATGTTATAATGTACACAAACTGTTCACCATTTGCTTTCCGTTGACAATGCAAAATTAATTGCACCATGAAAAATTGCTGACTTGTGAATTGCGAAAAATGTAACTACTGTACTGTAATTACAAAGTACGATTTGTATGAAAAAAAAGCCCTCAGTGAGGCATGACCAGGGGTGCGTTGTAACTGTAACTTGCTGGTTAACTACCATAGTACAATACAATGTTTGAGAATCTAACCTACTAGTCACGACTGTTTTCCGATACCATAGTAACATGGTCACACCTCCGTTGTTTGAACCACGATAGTTGAACAATATAGAATTGTCGTTAATGTCATCACATGCAGGTAGTGGTGTAATAATAGTCATTGTGGTGGGAGCACCACAGGTCGAGAGCTGTAGTCCCAAACATGTAAGTTTACAATGCTGTTTGCGCATGTTTGTTTGAACTATGGTTTGGGGAAACACTCAATTTTCTAATTATGACAGAACTTGTGATTTTATTTGATTAACGATGCTTTGGGAAATGCCCTCATGCACAAGTGATGCATCATTGTAGAAACTAACTAGCTAGTTACAACCCTAAACCACAGTAAAACCTAAACAATAGTTTATATCTTGCAATTCAGACTTTATCGCATGCAATCGCGAGTTATAAAGTCAGAGTTGTGAGATATAAACTCACTATTGTAAGAAAATAGTCTATTTTTCCTCAAAATTGGACTCATTTGCAATTGTGACTTTATTTCTCGCAACTGCGATTTCATATCTTGCAATTCTGACTTTATAAATCACAATTCTGAGTTTATATCATGCAATTTTGAGAACAAAGTTGGAATTGTGAGAAAAAAAATCAGAATTTTGAGTTTATATCTTGCAATTCTGACTATATAACTTGCAATTGTTAGTGTATACCCTGCAATTCTGACTTCATAACTGGTTTACATCACGCAATTCTGAGGAAAAAAAAAGTCAAAATTATGAGACATAAACTTGCAATTGTGAGAAAAAAAAGTCTGAATTGTGAGATTGAAGTCATGTCATAGTAACAGAAACTATGCTTCAAACCACAGGTCGAGAGCTGTAGTTCCAATCACAAAAGTTTGCAATGCTGTTTGCGAATGTTCGTTTGAACTGTGGTTGAACTACATTGGCGATGATGGAACTCGCGACCATTGGCTAACAATGCTTATAAACCCATGGAATTCGGGTGGGTAGTGAAAAAGAACATGCAGAAATACTCGCAAAAGTAGAACAAGTGTTCAGTGAATTTTCCCCTTAAAAGGGAACACGCAAGAAATGCGGATATTTAGAACTTAATTAAATGACAGTAGTTCAAATTCTTTCGAAAACACAGGTACCAGCCACACTGGATTTTCCAGTAGATAAAGATATTATCTCTCAACAAGCAGCCTGTGTATTTTTCTGTCATAATAGTGTACTGGTTTCCTGGTATCGAAGAATGAAAACAAGGAATGCTCTCGCAGCTTACATGACCTCCACACACTCACCAAGCAAAACCCACTTATGACTGATTTGTTTACATCCGACCAATTAAAACTCCTCAGACTCTCTGTCCCTGTCTTATTCTCCTCTGACCACATTGTTTTCTTCTGTCTTCCTCAGACTGTGTTTACTGTGTTCAGGCTATGGTGTGCAGAGATCAGATGCTGCGCTGTGTGTGCTGGTTGACATTAAGTGAAATGACTAATTCTGTCTGATTTCAACTAAAGCATATGTAAAGAACTTGGTTAGAACTTTAACATTCAAATTTACCACAAATGCTTGCCAGTACATTCAGCAGTACACTTTAATGAGACTTAAAAGACAACAAGATTATAAATAATTATGAAATGACATATGAAGATATACTTAAGTGGGTCAAAAAAGCACTCTAAAGTTCAGTTAATTGCATTTAATTTTAAACTCTACATTTTCATTGAATTTCATTAACATACAGTTAAGTCTCCAAAAACATCACTTAAATATATATATTTTAAATGATATTAATTCCATATTATGCATTCTTTTTAAAATTGTACTTTTTCAATATCTCATGCCTGTTGTCTTTTTTTTTTAAACTATAGCCAGTTTTATCACTTTGTTTTATCATTTCAAAAATTAGTTTTATGAAATGTTTGAAAAGTGGCAGCCAATGGATCTTTTGTGTGTTCATGTGTTTGCATATTGGCCTTTTAAATGACCATCTGTAGGAAAATGAGATGGATTGGTTTTAAATACAGGACACACCTTTCTTTGTATGGTAGACAGGTTTATGTTTCACAAAGAGATTTATGCCTTTGTAATACTTTTTGAAATAAACAGCACTTGAGCCAGATGACTAAACAAACTCCTAGACAAAAAGAAATAACATAATATTTTTATTTTCCCCTCAAGATTTTCCGCTCTGTGCCATGTAAAATACTTTTATGAAAGGTACCCCAGTCCTAGCGGGACTTTTATTTCTCATAGGACTCTTTCAAAGGTCAGGAAACTTACTGAACATCTCAGTTATGTTTCATTGAAGTATCCACTCTTTGATTGCAGAATTTGATTTGGTAGCTTGGTAGTTTCTTACTGAACCACACTTGCTTTAAAAGACTATGCTTACCCAAAACTACTATGGTATCAGATAGTAATACAATGTCACTTTGATATATACCATGGTATATCACATGGTATTTACATGGTACTTCAAGGAATCCCTTATGAAAAAGTAGTGTGCGTAATTGTTTTGAATGAGCACTTGTATTGTATTTCAAACCTTAAATGTATATTCTTTAAATACAGTAGTTGCAGATAATATAATATTAATAAAATCAAAGGCCACTTAAGTATACTTGAAAAGGCCTGACCTTTTGTCTACTTACATGACATATTTCCTGTTTTTGGCCCAAGTGTTCAACACTTTTAAGAAGAGTACTTATTACAGAATTAATATAATTTAAAAGTAAATACTTAAGTGAGATCTGAATGTAATGTTTTTGGACACAGTTAAGTTCACACTTCAGTATATTCTTTTAAATTATATTAATTCTGTAATAAGTACTCTTCTTAAAAGTATACTTTATTTATTTATTTATTTATTTATTTATTCATTCATTCATTCATTCATTCATGGAAATATCATACCTGTCCCATGCCAGTCCAAAAACATTGCAGTATTGTGGTACCATGTCAAAATCCTAATACCATGGTATATTTTGATACTTTTTGTGTCATATCTGCAGTGGGTATGAGTTCAGACTGATAATCTGGATAATAATGACTGCAGTGTTTCTCAGTGGGCGAGCAAAGAGCCTGGGGCGTTCCACTACCCATAATCCCCCTGTCATACCAGTCATTTATGATGGTGACACAGAAAGAGAGCTGCTAATGACTACTGTGGTGTCACAACATCATACTTAAATTCACCTGAAAAGCTCGCAGCTCCAGATTTGAGAAGTGGTACAAGTGTCCGCAGGGGGGAATAAGTGTGTGTGTGTGTGTGTGTGTGTGTGTGTGTGATTGACACAAGCTTGTCACAGTGTGTGTGCACCACAAATAGACATTATTAGGGGTTATTTTTGGTTCTCCAGCATTGTGTGAAAAAAAAAAATCATATTGTAAATATAACTGAGTTAACCTTACTGGTTTTATTAGAAAACAAATTTATCTTAGAGTGGGAGTGCATGGGAGTATGTGTGTGTACTGTGTACGTTTAGTTATATTTGTGAGGACCTATTTTTTGAAAATGACTTTAAATATAACATGCAGCATATCAAAAACCGACTTCTAAAGTGTTGCGCATTATTTGAAAGGCTCATAAATCAGCCATTGTTTTCAGGGTGAGTTATGCTTTTAAGGGATAGTTCACCCAAAAATTAATATTCTGTCATTGCAAACTAGTATGAGAACAAAACAAAAACAAATATCTTTTTTTCTCTCTCTCCATACAATGGAATTCAATCAAACCAGGTTTGGAAAAGTGAGATGACAGAAAAGATGAACATCTATAATGTCTGCAGCTAGAAAAAATTGTGTGAATGTTTATCTTTGAGGTCTGTACAACTGTAGCTCTTTCTGAATGGGTGGATAAGAGTAAAAAAGACATTTAGGTTAAAAAAAAAAAAAGAACCAAGTTTGTTTATCTTGTCCGTGGAGCAGATAAACCCAAGGATTTAATCATTAGTGAGCTTCCCTGTTCATCGAGCTGGCTTTGTGTTTACCCAAGAGACCAAACCCAAATACTCTAATGTCAGAATATGCTGGTTTAAATGAAACCTTTTTGGACAACATGGTAGCTTTGGATGAGTGTGTGTGTTTAGTGCATTCATAAAGATTTTTTATGGTTAGAGTAGGTTACGGTATTTATAAAAGCAATAGAAGTCTATGTGTCCCCATTTAGATAGTTAAGTAAATGTGTGTTTGTGCAGAGGGAGGGGGTGTTCATCAGATGCCACATATTGCTGTGTTTAATTTAATCTTGGTGTGGAAAGTATCGTCTGCCAGTGATTAAGTTTATTACAGTTTACATTTGCAAGTGTTTATATCCTCACCCACACTACCCACAATTCAGTTATAAATTCACAATTCATTTATAAATACGCACTTAAATATGCTTGACATGATGTTTTACAGCTGCTCACACACTTAAAATTGGAATAAACAGTGTTTCAACTCAAAAATGACTGTCATCATTTACTCAAATATGAATGCAATAACTTGTTGCTGCAACGAACACAACAGATATATTTACCTCAGAGAAGAAAGTACATGGGTTGTACATGTTTTATTATTCTTGATTTTTCACAGGCTGTTTACTTTTCCTGGGTGAGCAGGATTGAACTACGGCACTAATAAAGTCTCATGAAGACCAACAGCCAGGATTTTTGTTAAATAAGAAATTATATCTTCCCAAACCCTATTGTATAGAAAACGTGGAATACATGGCACGTTTTGCATGGGAGATTTTTTTTAAGCTTGATGGTCACAAATCCATTAACATTATATGGATGAGTGCACAAGCAGGACATTTTTTTAATTCTCTTTTTGTATATATATATATATATATATATATATAAACTTTAAATTCAATATCAAATAACACACTACAGTTAAAATTATAATCAAGTACTACAAGTGCATGTGCTTTAGTATGTTAGACAGCACATCAAAAGTCTAAGCTACTTCTTTAAAGCACAACATACACAAAATATTGCTAAAAAATAGTGATTTAAAATGTAAAACTCAATGTAAATTAAGTCAAACTTTTTATTTTTTAAGTACAATCAACTTAGCTGTATAAGTCATTTCAACTTAACTTGCATTAAACTGACTTGAAAACATGAGTTGAATCTTGTATAACTTATTTTAAAAAGTTGAAAATTGCTTAAAGTCCCCCTGTGGTGAAAATCAAGTTTTTTTATGTTGTTTGTATGTCTATGTGGTGTTTTTAATATGCTTTTAGACAAACCATGTGCCAATCCATTAATCAACACCATTGCTGAGTATTTTCTCCTTAAAACTGTAGTTTCTCAATGGCTGACCCAGAAATGCGGCTTGAAACAGGGTTGCTACGTCACAAACCAATAACCAATCACGTCAAGTGATAGATTCCTATCACTAGCATGAAAAATATACCAATACCAGCACAAAACCAAACATAATTTAGAGCAAAAAAAAAAAAAAAACCCAAGCTGTGGTTTAATGTGAATTTAGAACCGCTAACTTGCATTATAACCCGCGACAACAGTGTAAAAGTAGCCCGGAGTCAGACCCACCTCTCCCGCATAGGTGTCTGCACTTCACTCGCGTTCTGCAGACATGGTAGCAATTATCATCTAAACGGCTGCATTCAGTCTTAACGGCATTTTAGGACACAACATCGTCAAGTAAGTAACTTTAACGAATGTTACAGTATTCATAGTAGTTGTCCGCTAGTAAAAACAGTTTTATCGGTCATTATCCGTGTATGCCATTGTTTCAAGTCCTCCTCGCTGCAGACTGTAGCGCGGTGACGTCAGGTACCTACGTCACGTATGTGTTTACCGCGCATGCGCAAAGTGACGTATGGTATGTCTATAAAACGCATGCGCAGTAGCGCGGTGACGTCACGTTATGTTATGTATTTTACGTTATGTATTTACCGTAAATACGCAGGTTCAATAATGGTTCATTCACTTCCGGATGTTCGAAAGGTATGGTGGATTTGAGATTCGGTGGCAGTAAGTCAAAGAACATTTACTTAATTTTGTTTTCTTAAAAATGTGCGTTTGTGTTAGTGGCTTTTAGTTGTAAGGATGCTTTGGTCATAATCATAGAGAGTGTCATTGCAAATGTGTGCGATTTCAAACATTTATGACATGTTTTATATGTGTTAGTATTCGAAGTGACAGGGATTCTGCTGGTCTTTAAAAGTCTTATTTCGCCTAAAATGAGCCTTTAAAGATGTATTAAAATAGAGCAGAAATATTTATATTAATATAAATTAAATATAAATGAATTGCATGCATTGGAAAAAAAATAAAAATAAATAAAATTATTTATATATATATATATATATATATATATATATATAATGTTTCTCATATTTGTCATTATCTAACATTATCAAAAATTAATAGATACTGTAACAAATGTATTGTTCATTGTTAGTTCATGTTAATTAATACATTAAATAGTGTTAACCAATGACACCTTATTGTAAAGTGTTACCTCTTAAATTTACCTTCATGTTCATATGACTTTTTAGGGACATTATCAGTGAGACGAAATTCAGAGAAGAGGCCCACTTCATGTGGCTAGACAGTAAGTTCTTTATTTCCTTAACATGTAGTGAGTACTGTAAAAAGTATTTGAGTGTCTCTCTCTCTTCTCATCTTTCTGTCTGTCTCCTCTCAACTATCTGTTTTTTTCCCTGATAGACTGTATTGCCCTCAACTGTAAAGCTTTCAAATTAAAAAAAAAAAACTTCAAACTTTCAGGCTATGCTTTCTCAAGCCAAACCTACCTAAATTTTGACTTGACAAACTTTTTTAATTTAGTTGATGTTAATGCTGATTATAAGTTAAATCTCTTGGGTACTTTACAGACAAAGCAAATAACACTCTTTTTCTAACACCATCCTATAATATTTAAAAATACATTTAAAATATTTTCCTTGTATGGCTCTTTTGCCTTTCTTCAAAATGATTTAATATTGCTTTAATATTGTTTGTTCTTTTATGTAAATTAGGTGTCGTGAACTGGAGTGCATTTTCTGCACAATACAGACAGGAGTGCCGGGTGCAGTATTCACAGACCCAGTGCCTACAGTGCAGTGAGATATTTAAAGACTGCCCACCTGGGTATGTCAGGAATGGCAGGAGGGGAGTCCTGTGTGGGTTTTATTCATTCAAATAATTTGAAGGCTACTGCTCGGTTGATTGTTTTATCAGTGATGGAGGTGAATTTCAGTAGATACATTTTTTTTCTCTTTCTCATGTGTCATGTCTATAGTCTATAGTCTTAATCTATATTTGTATATACAATTATATTTTCTGTTTTGTTCTTTGAAATAAAAAAAAAAGATAACTGTTATCAGTTTGGTTTTTTGGAGGCACCATGCATAAAATGGGTTATGACAATATACTGTATGTAGTCAGTTGAACTTAAAACTACTTTATTGGCTTAAATATTTCACATGCAGAATTGCCAAAGCAAAAGATAAATGTCCAAAATTATACAAAATAAATAAATAAATGAACAAGAACTATGACAGAGGAAAGATTAAAATAAGAAAGGCAGCGGCTATTTGCACTAAGTACAAATAGCTGATCTAGTCATACTGTTAAAATAGCAGGATTTTATGCTATTTAAACTACTTCTTGCAAACAGTGGCAATTATCTGTACCTCAGTATTGTAGTACATTATAAAACAGTATGCAATAATAACTTGAGTGTAAATTATAATTTGAATTCAAATTATTAAATGGATGTCACCTTATTGGGACAATAAAGCCCTCGCAACTTTTTATTTCCTTCATTTTTATTGAAAATAAATGCTTTTCTGATGTGATTTGAAATTTGAAAAGGAAAAAAAAAAAAAACTTTGCCAAAAGGCGGATTCGAACCCCGGTCGATCGCGTCAAAATGTGAACTTTACACGTTTTACCGTCTGCGCCACAATAGCTGTAACGTTGCTTAGCATAATAAGAATTATATAAGGTACCATGAAAGCGTAATATTACAATATACACAGTGAGGTAGAATGTTAATAAATTGTAAATAAAATACAACATAGATATTACAGAATACACTCTGTAATTCTGTATAATTTTACCTTAGATGAGACATGGTTAAAATCATGGATATGTGCTGTATTACATTTTACTGTTTTATTTTTTTTCCACCTTAGCGTTCTTTAATACTTTTACATTTTATTGGAGTATTCTGTTAAATATGCGCATGCGTTTTAATGACGTGTTACGTCACGCACGTAAATTACACAGGCAATGCGCATGCGTGTCATAGACATACCATACGTCACTTTGCGCATGCGCGGTAAACACATACCTGACGTAGATACCTGACGTCACCGCGCTACAGTCTGCAGCGAGGGGTGTCTCCATTGTTTTGCGTTTACTACAGTTCAGTGTATCAGGCGACGCTGGCTGGTGTGACTGAGTGGAGGCGGGGCGAATTTGCATATTCATAGATCCGCGTATAGTAAATGAGGCAAGGGTGTAGTGTTACATTCAAGCTATTTTAAGGCATGAGAAAATTATTTTCACAAGAAAAAACATTTTAATATGTCATTTTGATGATCAAAGATAAGTTTTAAGGGATAAAATATTTGACTACAGAGGGACTTTAACTTATTTTGATGAATTAATGTAAAAACATGTTGTCATGACTTATTGATCATACCTTTTTTTACAGCAAGGTTTGAAAAAACACAGGTGCACATTCAGTACAATTAAATGCGCAAGGGAATATTCTGCAAAATTCTCCTCTTGTGTTCCATAACGGATTGCAATGACATAAGGAAATGTGACAGAATTGTAATTTTCGGGTGAACTATTCCTATAATTTTCTTGTTTCTTGTACCATAACACAACAGAGGCCAGAAATTCAATTTTGAAATGTCTACAACTGGCACTGTGACTGCACTGTTGTATTGTTTGATTCCAGGTCTGTGATCAGAGAGATCCGGTGGGATCTGACAGAGGTGTGTCATTGAGTTCAGTTCTGGTCCACTCTGATCAGTGGAAAACCATCCATGTTCTTATTGGACGCAGCAGTTGGAAAGAACTTGTCACATATTATCACTATATACTGGGGAACTTTTTTACATTCCTTTTTTTCACATTTTATGTGTTTACAGATCAGCGAAATGAATGGTGAATGGTTTAATCACAGACACACACACCATCAGTCTCTTGCTTGCTTGTGTGTGTTTGAGTATGTGTGTTTATTCTAATCCATCATTTATTGTCATGCATCATCCTTCCTGATAGTCATTTATATAAATATATTCATCTCTAACCATATCAGAATGTCAGTACCAAAGTTCAGGGTGTAATCAATCACTAAATGTGCCTGATGTTTATTGCCCATACTAAACAAGCAAGAGACAGAGAGAAGTAGAATAGACACTGTTGGAATATGAGTCCTTATAAGGCATTAAAGAGAAGGATATTATTAGCTGTGTTTCCTAAGTCAAGCATTACTATTAATATTGCTCAAATGCAGAGACCTTAAGTATGAACGAGATACAAAGGTCATAAATGATGCCTCAAATTGTGCAGACTTATTTTGATTGGTCTTATGAATAGATGGATGATAAAATGGACAAAAAAGTTCCCTTCGACTTATGCTGAAGGATGGATTTGAGTCATATCTAGAGCTCACAATATCAGAGACTCTCAAAATTTTCAAGCCAAGTACCACCTTTCATTGTTTGATTAAATCCATAGATGTCATAGATTGATTAAGTTGGAACTTGGTGCTTGGAACTCTGTACAGTTTCATTAACAATAATAATTAAAAAAAATACTGAATACTTAGGGCCAGTTTTATTAATCTGGGCAAAGTAGCGTGAGAGCGCAATTCCAAAACAGCGCCGATGGGCATGGAAATTTCTGTGGGTGATTTACTAACAACGCGCAAATTAAAGAACAAATGACGCAACATCTCATTAACATATTGACCAACACAATGTACCAAGCGCAGCGCAAATTAGTCGCAAATAAAGAATAAAGAAATAAAGAAGCCACAGTACATTGAAAAGAACCGGGGGCCAAAAAATGAAGAGTTGCAAGAAGTTTTGATAGACCTGCTGCGTGACTCCTAGTTGAGGGTTCCAAGTCATCTTTTATTTCCTGAAGCAAATTAAAAATAACACGGATTGGCAAACTTGGGTAATGTGTTCTTCTGGCATTCCAAATAAATTAATACGTGTGGAAAAAATCCTCTCCCTTCTACCACGTGCTCTGTGTTCTCTGCTGTGCCTCCTCTAGCAACAATAATTGCAGCCATTTCAAGTGCAAAATAATTAAGACATGTTTTTTTGGGCGTTAAATAATGGCGCAAATACCAGTAATTCGACACGAGGGCAAACGTTAGTAAATCTTGTTGCGTGATTCATTTTAATACTCTCCTCCCATAAATTTTGTGTCTGAAAGCATAACTCCTACAAATGCATATTCAATAAGGTCAGGCACAAAAATAACTGTGTCCTCACCTTTTCAGCGCTAATTCTTCACTGCGCGTCTTAAGTAAATTCGTACAGTACTATTTTAATGCCAAAGGACAGTTTGCGCTGGCACAAGCTGTTAGTAAATCTGGCCCTTAATTTACTTAAGTCTTACTTAAGTGGGTCAAAAAGCACTTGAATGTTTATTAATTGAACTTAGTTCAATAAATTTAAACTATCATACATTTTCATTTAATTGTAAATAACATGCAATAAAGTGTTTGAAAACATCACATTCAGTTCAAACTTAAGTATATTTCTTTAAATTATATATCCTTTTTAAAAGTATGCTAAAGTATCCTTCTTTTTTTACAAGGGAAAGCATTATTGCCAGTAAGTTGTTTTGTCTCTCAATACATCTCTCTGTATCTGTTTTTCACACACTGTCTGTTGCATAAGATGCAGCACAGATATATTAAAGTGTGATTTCTTCAGCTCTATTTTTTCCCTCCTGTGTGTGTGTGTGTCTGTGAATGTGTGAAGCTGTCAGCTGAGATTTTTTTCAAACACTAAAAAATTAATTAAAAAGGTGTTGAAAACATGACTCTAGACACAACACAGACCCCTGCTCTCCTCTCACCCCCATCCACACTCGTTTCTCTAGAACTCATCTTGGCTATAACACGAAAACAAATATGTCATTTTATATAAACAAATAATGTTGTGTCTGCATGGTGATTTGTTTGGAGATGAATATATTATAAACATGAATGTAGAATATAGGGGTCAGAAATGAAGAGGACACACATGTGTCCCATAAGACCAATGGGGTCACTGCATGGCATTCTGGGTGATGAAACCTGCCCCCCCCCCCCCCCCCATTAACAAGTTCAAGAGAGACAAAGAGATAATGCACAAGAGCTCATAATTCAATGGGGAAATACCAAAATCTCAATAACTATTCGCCAAGCTCATATTTCAATAACATATTTCTAAAATAAGCAATAAAATCTGACATGAAGAAGTGTTGTTTTTCTTTTTACCCTCAAATATCACTTAAAAATACTACATTTCAGGTCGGTCCAGGAAATAGGCATACGTAGAGCAGAAACTGAGCTCAATGTTCAACCCACCAGTCACTTTATTGCTCATTCTGTGGTATATGGACTGCTATAAAAATCAAATGATGTCTTTGAATTTGAATATTTGTTGTTATACACTGAAATTCTTAAAAAAAAAAAAATCCAATTACCAGTTAAACCAAGAAATTTTGCTGTTGTTCTCAACGCAGTTCCAAAAAGTGTAATGTTACTTTTAAGAAACTCTGGTTCAGTGGAATTCAACATTGATGATTTTTGTGGAAGTATTTATATTGGTATTGTTGATGTTTAAAAAAAAAAGAGTGTAGCAATAAGGTTATATGAAATGCTCTTTGTTTTCTCTTTTTTTTCCTGCAGCAATATTTTTTTTTTTTGACTTTTTTATTTGGTAAATCTACTGGAACTAAGCATGGGAAATATAAAACAAATGTATCAGTAAAAAAAAAAAAAAAAATGAAAGAAGCGTCCTACAAAATACAAGGATTTATCCAATTATGTTTTGGAAAGATTTAAGCTGAATATTTCATATATTTGTGAAATATACCTATATTTGTTTTATCCTTGTATTTACTCAAGATTATTTTGGGATTTAGAAACCCATATTAGCAGAAAACTTGAGTGTATGATAGAAATTTGTGTATTTTATTTATTCATTTATTTATTGTGAAGTAAATAACAATATATTATATAACTATTAATTAATTTCTTAGGAAAATACAATATACTGTAAAAGAAGTAGGCGCTTCACATATTATAAATTAGACTAAATTATACATAAACCTTATGGAACTAAATAAAAATGAAAAAAGCACATAACAATGAAAACTGCATGCAATGTTATAAACACAATGAATGTTATATCAATTTTACTTAATCAAAATAAAACCAGAAACTTCATTAAAATATTTGTTGTGTAAGTATGAATTGTTCTTTCTGAAGTGGAATTGTTTTTCAAGGAGGAAGAACTTTTGGTTATGCGTTATCTCATAAAACAGTATTCTTTACGGTAAGTTACATTAAGTCCTTTCCTGGTATCCTCATACGGATATAAAAAAGCAATCAGGTTTCATTTTCTAGCTGGTCATGAGTTACAAGCAGCTATAGCTGAATATTTAAAATATTTATTCACATTGCTGCCTGCTTGTTGTAAGTGTACAGGAGTAAACATGTTCTCATTCATTTACACATTTGAAGTTATTGTTTGGATGACTGACAGCAGGCCAACATTTCTTTAAATTCTGAAATCTGAGTATACAGTATGTTCAGTGACAGCAGAACAACATCTCTTTATAAATCTCATACACTCATAATCTAATAAGCTCTAATAAAGATGTGTTCAGAATACATGAAAGCTCTCTGTGCTTCTGAGAACAGATTTGTACTAAGGGAATTCCTGTTTCTGAGGAAGAGAAGAATCATCTTTACTTTCCTATCTCAAACCTAATGTTGCCATAGGCTACCTCTCTCCTTCCCACTCGTTTTGCTCTCTTTGTCTCTTTCTATTTCTCTCTCCCTCTTCTGTCTTCCTCTGAGGAGAACACTCTGATTTCTGAAAGCTTCTCCAGTGAGGTCCCTGAGGGACAGACTCGACATGAAAACAACTTCTTCTGCTCTTATATCTCTCCTACTCTAAACCAGCAGCCATCACAACATGAACGTTAAACGATAAAAACAGACAGCGAGTGATGATCTGACTTCTGGTGCTGGAATCCTTTGTAGAATGTGAGAGTTATAATTTGGAAGTCAGATTGTATTTGCAAGGAAACACAGTAGCAGCGCTTACAGGGAGCAAAAGAATACTGTGCAAGTTCAATACACTACTGTTTGGGTTTATACACACACACACACACACACACACACACACATAAAGAAATCAATATTTATTAATATTAATATTTAATATTTGCTTTTTTTAGCAAGCATGTATTGAATTGTTAAAAAGTGTCAGTAAAACATTCTAAAAATGTTACATTTATTCAGACTCATGTTGTTACAAAACTGTATGCCTTTCTTTCTTTTATTTATGTATTTTGGAACACAAAAGAAGATATTTTGAAGAATATTTCATCTGTTTTTGTCCATCTATTGACAAAAGTCTAAAATAACATTGTTCCCCAGTGATTTGACTTTTTTTCTGAAAATATCTTCTGTTACTGTTCTGCACAGTGTACAAAATGTATGCATGTTGAGACAACATGAGGGTGAGTACATTTTTGTTGAATTATCCCTTTGAGGGGACAGTTCCCAAAAATGAAACTTTGCTGTTAATTTACTCACCATCAGGCCATCAAAATGTAGGTGACGTTTTTTCTTCAGTAGAACAATAAAGAAGATTTTTAGTTGAAACTGTGGTCCTTGGTGATTCATAAAATGCAAGTCTACTAAAGAAACATCTACATCTTGTATGGCCTGAGGGTGAGTAAATTAACAGCAAATTTTCATTTTTAGGTGAACTATCCCTTTAAGGCTGCATGAACTACAAAACGAAGATTGAATGGAGTTTAAGTGGCTTAACAAGTTAATAATCAAGGATAGGGCATAAGAACAAATCCAAAGCAAAAGGCTTGATAAATAGCAACACACTGTGGTCTTGCAAGCACTGTAATAAAGTTTGTGGTGTGATTAGTTGTGTGTGGTGGCGGCAAAGCCGTGGGCCTCCTCATCTGGGATCTGCACCAACTCTGCAGTGACGTTTACTCCTGTGAGGAGCTGTCAACTTTCAAAAGACGCACAGCAGAGATGGTTCACTGTGTGTGAATGCTTGGCACAACATTGTAAGCCTTCACTATTTCCATACTGGAAAAGACAGGAAAGGAGAAAAAAAAGGAGACAGAGAGGGAAAGTGTGAGCAATGATGGAGGGTAAAATTCATTGGAAAGACTGATCTAGTCTGCTTGCTTTTCAATTTGATGTAAAAGTCAGAGCTTCTTATACAATACTGAAGAAAAAACAGAGATCACAACAGAGAAAAAAGAGAGAAAAAACACATAAAGATCTCCTTTGTTCGTCACTGTATTCACGCAAACAGTCAATTAGATGCGAGCAGTAAAAAAATCTATTTGCATTTAAACAGGTTAGGTTGTCGAACAGCATTTTTGCTACTCGTGAGTCATGAGACAAGGAAGGATTGTGAAACTAGTTCAATGAAACAACCTCAGCAACCAAATCAAATTTAAATTACAATCAGAATTTGATAGTGGCTGCAAAATCACCATGAATATATTGTGAATATTCAATATATCGCCTTAAATGAGATGTTTCTCCTGAGATATTTCACATCTGTCTTCTTTGGGGCTTCAGACTAGATTTAGGAAACCCTGTCTTAGACTGTTTACCACTTGTAGTGCACCGCAAATCTAAAAAATGTGCATTTTTAAAAACTGTTCTTAATAACAATAATAATATGTGCTCTTTTTCACAGTGGCAGTCACAGAAATAAACCATTCCTCGGGGTATAAAACATCTGATCTCTGGCAGTGTAACCACTAAAATGAGCTAGAAACAAGAGAAATCACTCCTGTTTTTCTATGTGGGACACATGGATTGCTTTCATTGTTTCTCATCATCTGCAGCCCAAATACACACTAACAGGAAACTCTGATTCTGAATCAATACCCTCTTCTCTGACGACACAGTTCAAATTTAGCAGCCTGAACTCATTAGCTGTGTTCCAAACCCTAGTGTCCATGTATCACAAACACACTCTTAAAGCAAAAACTGATCCAAACAAGCTGGAAACATGCTATGCCGTTTTAACAGATACCTCATTTTTGCCTTCTTGGAAAAGCAGTTCCCAGAATGCAGTTCAGTGAGCTCAGTTTATATATACTTAATTGTAATATATATATATATATATATATATATATACATATATATATATATATTACAATTAAGTATTCGAAAACATTATTTTCTAACGCTATGTTTATTAAAAAAGATCCCTATCCCTACATTCTCTTTCATTCCACTGTTTTTGACCGCAAGAACACGTTCTGTGTGAACTTCTTTAGCAGCCTATGCAGACAGTAGCCAGCGAGGCGGCTCACTAGGATTTGGAACAAAGCCAGCATCAACACACATCTCTGTGTCATCTGATCTGATATCAGTCCAGACCAACACATACTGACCTTTGTCTGAAAGTGCAGAAGGTATATGGTTTATTCTCAGTGTGTGTGTGTGGTTTGCGCTAGCCTGCGTATCTCTAATGTGTGATTAAACATAAAGGTCAACTGTCAACTCTGTGAGATGTTGGATTTTGCCCCGTGGTGATTTTTAAAATCAATTTCCTGCATCATAATATAGATATCTCTGACTGACTGACTAAATGTAGGTCATGTGATAACACTGGTACATTAAAGGGACTGACGTCAGGCTTGTTAAATGTGTTTTGTTTGAAAGAGATGGATGTCCTTTGCTCTGTGAGGGTGTTACTTTGGTTCACGGTGTTTAATTGTACACAAACTGCTGCTCTGTGTTATGATTTTACGAGATTCTTTGGTAAAGTATTGACTAAGAGCCGTGCCATGTATTATGAAGTGTTCAAACCCTAATAGAGTGCCGCAGGAAGTCCTAAAACACAGAAATGAGTAAACATTTCTGGATGTCCAGTTCCATTGTCCTGAAATCAGTGGGTTTTTTTTTTTCATAAGCTAAAGATAGTTTTATTCTACCACCTAAAAAGCATCAGTAATACCCTTCTTGTGATTTTTATAATTTCTTGAAAAACTAAATGACTAAACTGGACTACAGAGATTATAGTGGACATTAATCATTAAACATCATAATGAACAGGAAAACTCATCTACTAACCTAGTCATCATTGTGTTTATACTCGCATACTAACTCAAACTTTCCAATGATTTCCAACTCTAACAATTTTTTGTCTCCAAAAATTCTGCATATTTTATATAAAATGTTAAAGTTAATATCACATGGGTTTCAATGCATAGATATACCTCATTAACAAATTCATAATGATTAGGGGAAAAAAAGCATTTGACAGACAAATGATCATGTCCCCACACTGATGACTACAGTACATGAAGCTCTGACAGAATATTTGACAGACAGGAACGATTAACATGTATTCGTAGGTGTGAAGAGAGCCATATCAGTTTGACATCAATTATTTCAAATGGCTTTATATGTTTTATTCCAGCTACTATTCCAAAGCAGAAGCCCATTTAAATTATGACAGCGTTCTGTTCTGCAGAACGCACTTAAACTCTTCAGTAGCTTAAAATGTGTGTGTTGATTCTGGTCAGTTTCCCTTCATCCCGATGTAATAAACACTGAACATTTCAGAGACATAATTCTAACAGCAAAACAGAATATTGGCAAACTTTATGACACAAGTTTGTTGTATTTTGCATTGTATTTTGTTCGTTTTGTATGTTGCTTTTATTAAGGCAAGATGTCAGGAACTTGTTTGCCAATTTCTTGCGCTCATTGCAACAATGCGTGCGTGTGTGTGTCTGTGTATATGTATATATATACATATATAAACTAAATTAAACTAATAATAATAATAATAATAATGTTAATATTATACCAGTGGACCAAAAATATGCACCAATGGAATAAAAAATGCTGCTGATTAAATATCACTAAACAACCTTTGTACAGTTAAAATTCTTTGAAACGGCATACAGTGAGTTTTTAGTTTTAAAAAATTGACTGCATAAAATGACTCCTCACTGTTTAAATATTTATTTTAATGTGTGTTACAGTGAATTATACTCCAATAATTCATCAAAGGATGGCACCATACGCCTCCACAGATGTCTGGACTAAGCCCAGAATATCAACTGACCCTAGAAACGTCCCACTGCGGGGGTGTGCAGTGTCATATTTGATATCACAGTGAGTTTTTTAAAATTACATGTATAATTGTACTTCCTAACAGTTTAATATCTTGCATATAATTGTCAGTTTTAAAAGACCATGTTATTTGCCCAGTGGTAGGGGCTCAACTAATGAGTGACAAAGAGAAGCTAATCAGACACTTAGCATGAAATCAGATCTAATAATGGCTCTGAATATTCTCAGCGCTCCAGATATAATGACAGATTTAAATCTTCATCTGCTGTTTGTGATATCACTGTGAGCAGCTGCTCTGTGATTATTTAGACTTTGGTGAGTCTAAAAAAGGACAACAAAGAAAGAAAACCATGAGTAGAAAGATGACTGAAGAACCAACGTCAAATATAAGTGTCCTCCTCCAGAGGAGAAGCCAGAACAGCCTGGGGTGATTATGCGGATTTAAGGAAGCCTTTGAGGGCAGAGTTACGCTCCCTCTCGTCTGGCACGCACGTGCGTTTTCCAGACTCAGCAGAAACCGCAAGAGGTTTGCACCCGGCAGCTGATTTTTAAATGGAAGCTAACAGTTTTTAAGTCACTCCCAGTAGATCTCAAAATGCCAGACGAACCCTGATACCTTTACATTTGTGTCTCCCAAATTTGCTGTCACAACCTATTCAAGATTTTCCTCCTGCTTCAGTGCTGATGGACCCAGACCACAAATAACTATACTGAGAATGATGCTTAGATGAGTAAAGCAAGTTTGTTATAATCTGATCTGCCAGAAATCACACTTCCCTGTTAAGATGTATTAACAATGTAATGTCAACAACTTTACCTTTACAGCCTTTACAGTTGCCAAAAATATAACTTTTCTGTTATTAAAAATAAGCAAGTCAAGCCCAGGTGACAAAAAGTAACCTAAAAGTAACAATGCATTACTTTCCATAAAAAGTGACTAAGTAACTTAAGTTACTTTTAAAAGTAACTTTCCCCAACACTGGTTGCAATAGAAATTACATTAAATTACATTTCAGTTTATGATATATGTTTGTTGGTACATTTGGCTGTACACTTCAACCTTATTTCAATGACAATAAAAGTAAATTTGACATTAAATAAAAAGATTGCTTAAGTCCTACTTAAGTGGGTCAAAAACACTTTAAAGATTAGATAATTGCATTTAATATACATTTTAATTATAATAAATTTGTATTTATATGCAGTGTAAGTGTCCAAAACATTACATTAGATCACAAGTAAGTATATTCTTTTAAATATTATTCTGTTAATTTTTTAAGTATGCTAAAGTATACATTTTTTTTTTTTTTTTTTTTTTTTTTTTTTTTTACAATATATCTCATTCTGCACCCTGCTTTGAACATTAATGCTACCTGAAATCATGCAGCTTGCTGGTGTACAATTACTTCTCTAAGTGATCTTACTCAGTATAAAAATAAAATACAGTAGGTCAATGGAACGTCCCCACCATGATCGAAAAAGCAAACTTGTGTGTGTGTTTGTGCATATTCCACAGGCTCAAAGCCAATGAATTTGTGGACACACAAGCAATACCAATGTTTACTGTCTGCATCTCTGAACAAACCCCTAACCCTAAGCATGAACTATTAAACTTACAAGTATTAAAATTTGGGTTGTTACTCATTTAGATCTTTTAGTGACATGAATGATACCTTAAACTGTGCAGCTTTCAACTGGCAAATGGTAAAAATCTCAAGAACTTCGAATTCTTCAAGATATCTTGTTTTGTCTTCCACAGACAAAGAGTAAGTCTTGCAGGTTTGAAACGATATGAGTGTGAATAAATAATGACAGAATTTTCATTTTTGGGTGAATTATGCAGTTTGAGCTCTTCTGACTTGGGCAACTAAGTAGATTCCTAACAACCACCCAGAACAGTGTGCTAAAAAGGCTTACCACACCCTAGAAAAAGCATGGCAACCACACACTACACCCTAGCATCAAGTTTTGCAGTATGATGTGACCACCATTCACTTTTTTCTCAAAAAATTTAAATCAAGTTGTAAATGCAGATAAGCCCTAAGCCAAACCTAAAAACCTTTAGCATTTTTTTTTTTTAAGAATAAAGACATTATTCAGTCTTTCATGATGCATTTTTCTTTTGAGCTTGTCAAAAAAGGAGGTTTTTACCAGAGTTAGCTTCTGGGGGCAATTTTGTATATAAAAAAGTATAGCTGGGTCAAAAGGAAACAAAACACACGTCTAGGTACAGACGACTCGTGTCACTAGCATAGAAACTGCCCATCCCCTCCTGACCACAGTCTTAGTCACAGTGGGTGACTTCCTGTTCAGAAAAGCTCTCAGCCTGAATCACTCCTGCCAACTTCCTCATAACCCTGATGTGTTTGTGTGAGGGTTACTCTCTCACTTTTGGCTCACACACTCTCACATCTCTCCAAATGGATGCTTTTATAATTATAGAAGCCATTTATTCTATGAGTTATGCATATTAATTTTGAAAATGGAGCAATCGGGAACAATTCTGTCTGTCACATCGATAGATTTTGGATGCATAAAACATCTCTATCTCTAAAGGACATAGATCTACACCAATACACACCCTAAAACTATAGACCCACAACACAGACAGAAAGAAAGAGGATATGATCCCAAAGGAACAGAATACTGACTACTGTGCAATATATAGTGTATACTGCCTACTATTTATTTATTTATTTATTTTTGCCTAATGTATACTGCATACTATTTTTCACGTTTGACATGAATGTCATCATGTTGTGAAATATCCGTGTCACTTCTCATACAAGCTTCAGAACTTGCAAACTCGTGAACCCGCGACTGACATTTGGCCAGAAACTATGTTTTTTTTAGTTAAAAAGTTTAAAATGTTAAAATTTTTCTTCTTACCCACTTTATAATTTTGCTTCAGAAACTATTGATTCATCAACTGTGGTCATGTGGATTGGTCATGTGTGGTTTTTGAAGTGTCATCTTCAGAGTTCCTGTTTAATTACATTATATGGACTCTCAGAGATTATTATCAAAAAATAGGTACTGTAGAATGTACTTATTGTGTTCATATTGTATTGCAGAACACTTTTGCTGCTATTGAGGTGAGATATGGGTAAGGTTAGGGACAGGTTTGGTGGTATGGGTAGGTTTAAGTGTGGGTTAAGGTGTAAGGGATGGGTCAACAGTGTAATTATTAACGTAATTACAGAAATTAATTACAGATGTACATGCAAGTATTATTTAAAATATAAGTACAATGTAGAAACATGTATGTACACAATAAGTGCATTGTACCAAATAATGAAGTTAAATTTAAATACATAGAAGTTAAGGAAGTGGGATAGAAAATGTTTTTTTTTTTGTGTGTGTGAGTATCCCTCTAAAGTTATGCCTTCCAAGAAAAAGAGCCAACTGCACTGCTGTTGAAAGTTTCACATTGAAACAGCCCTAAAATGGTTGGTTTTGTGAGACTTTAATACAGAATATTCACATTTTGTCTTCAGTATACATACTGCATACTACAGAAACATAATTAGTATGATGAATAGTATGCTTTCAAAGAAGATTAAAATTTGAATTCAAATCTCCTATTGACTTACTTTGGTAGCATATTCAGCATTCAAAACATAACCACTGGCTATGAGGAGATTTTCATACTGAATTATCTTTGCATGCATAGATCGCTTCAACTTACCTGAAACTTTAACACTGTTCTTTTGCTGCCTTTTGAGCGCAGCTAGTTCCTTCTGGAAATACTAATGTCGTTATTATTGTCATTATTGGAACACTCTGGCCACACTGTAAACGCAGAAGCTAATAAAGCCCTGACAGACCCCAGGCAGTTCAATTAACAGTGCTTTACTATAGCATTCCTCTTTTTAATAGGAAAGAGCAGTGGAAATGGCTGTGGTACGCCTCAGGGAGAGTTTATAGTCACTCATACTTTTGTCTGTTTTCACTGATGTGATTCTTGTTAAATGTGGATGAGAAATATTCCCCTATTTCAGCACAATTTCTCTCTGTCTCTCACTCTCCTTCCCCCCTCTCTCTGTCTTTGAGCTAAAATTACGACTATTCCCCTCTTGCGGAATTAAATATAGAGTGCCAAAAAGCTCAGAAGAGTGTTTAGATGGTTATTTTTCTCATTTACGCACACATTTTTCATGCTGAAGGAGGAAAAACTCTCTCACATTCTCTCTCACTCTCTCCTTTTCCTTTTATCTTTTTGGTGGGGCTGATTTTCCTCTGGCAGGACACAGAGGCACAAACAGAGAGAGGTTTGCCTTCGTTCTGGTCCACACGTGACTTCACTGTCTCTCTGCAGTGTGTGTCGGTTGTGTAATGATGAACTGCTGGTTGGTCGTGTGGTGCTACAGGTCAGATATCAGTACAAACAGATCAAAAAGAAGCTTGTTACTGTTTTGTGGATTGAGGTGGTGGAACAGCTGGATCTCACGAGGCTCAGAACTGGACTTAACTCAGTTAAAAGTGAACTGTATAATTAGGGCTGTTGATTTAAAGCATTAATTTAGTATGACAAAAATACTCCCTCTGTCCCATATGTAAATTCCAAAACAAGCAATTTTCCTACTATTGGACCCAGTTCAAGTTTAATGTGCCATCTTTTAGATGTCAGTCTGCATGTAAACATATACTAACAAGTCTTAAAAGACCCCAAAACTAAACTGAACGGATTGCTGTGGGCTGTAGGTCGGTGATAGATGTATTTTCAATAATATAAAATAAAACCAATATGCAAAACGCTAAAATAAACAGATTCAAGAAATTAGTCAACAGGTTACTGAAAAAATCTCACTATATTTATAGCACAGCTGTTTAAAGGTGATTTCTGATAAATGACTTCACAGTTTTACACAAAATTTGAATGCTAAAGTGTGAATGATTGAAATGTTTTGTAAAGTCATTGCATGAATGACAACAGGTTTCATGTGTGAAAGTGGATGTTGTAGGTATGCTTTGGTTCAGAGATAAAGATTAAAGCCTGCTGACACAACAAACACACACCCACACTAACCCATCGCATTTCTCCAGAAAGACAATCTAAAGATGTACACGTCCGAGGAAATAGATCAAGATCTTTGATTACTAAAACACACACCCTGACCCAACGCAAAACATTTCAGCAGTATCCACTGAAAACTGCTGGGTTTGGGAAAACAGTGTCTGCAGTTTTGAATTCCCTACTGACTTATATTGACACACAGACTCAACACAAACAACCTGAGTACATTTGTTCTTCTGGGTACCTGAAGCCCAAAATCAGACATAGGTTTTTAGTGTAGGTTTTTAATAGTGTGAACTGACTGTAATGTTTTCAGACACTTAATTTCAATGAAATAAAATGTACTGTAGTTCAAATTTATATTAAATGTACCTGTACTTTAGACTGCTGACCCACTTAAGTGTGACTTAAGTACATCTTTTTATGCAATTTCATGATTACTTTATTGTCTTTGAAATGCATGTAAAGATAAAAGTGTACTACTGTAACAAAAGTAATGACAAGCATTCACGGAAAACTAAAATATATTTTAATGTCATTTCTATTGAAATTGGCAAATCATCATGTATTTAAATATATTTGTAACTACACATTTGTAATGAAGTTGCAAATTTGTACATTTAAAATATATTCACTTTAAATGTAATATTGCATAACACACTACAATCAAGTACTTTGCATGTGCTTTTGTAAGTCAAAACATAAATGCTACTTCTTTAAAGCATGACAAATATTATTAAAACAATGATTAAAAATGGACATTAAAGTAAAACTTTTAATTTGACATTATACAGTCATGAAATTGCACTCTCTTTAAGTATACTTAAGGAGTCTTTTATTTCATTTTTATTATATTATCAGTGAGTAAATTGTTTAAAAAATATACTTTAAAGATATGAAGTAAACTACAAGTCCATAATTAGAACAATTCAGTGCACTTATTTTTTCACAAGGGAATGTTGGTTCGTAAATATCATGTGAATTATTTTGCTGTAGATTTAATTTATCTCTGCTGATGTATGCGTGCAGGGTGAGACAGAAATGTCTCACTTCCACGTGCTCCTTATCCCTTTACTCTGTGTACTGTATCTAAGGCAAACTAGTTTGCAGCGGAGTACTGCTGTTTGGCATACTTTACTGAGACTCTATAACATCTCTACACCATCCAGGCACCTTAAATGAAGTTTTTAAACAAGGAGTAAGCCCATCTCATCTTCTAATTAACCACCAGAGCATACAAGAAGCCATTTACATTGCATTGTCAGTTATTCCTGCATCTTGCCACCTCCTCAACTCTACAGTACCTCTACAGTTTAAGTGTCTTGCCTTATATAATCAACTCCATGCATTAGTAGTCCCATAGGGGGAATATAAGAGCTCTAATTGAGTCTCCTCCATTGCAGACAGAAATCTAAACTCCTTTAACCATCCATCCATTCTCCAAACTTGTTCTAGGGACTCAGAGATGCTGGAGCCCATCTCAACACCTTGGGCCACAGGCAAGGAACACCTTGGATGGATGGCCAGTACATCACGGGGATAAAAACATGTTTAACCTTTACAGCTAAATTATTAGACGGCTGTCAGAACTCATGAAACTAATTTAAGATGCTAAAAGTGGACTCATCTACACTGCAACTAGACATTCGGATATATCTCTGGTTATTACAGTCTTCTCAACCATTTGGCAAACTACTGCTGATGGTTTCCAGTGCAGGTAGACTTATGTCAAAACCTGCATGTCTTTGTTGTGTAGTGCACCCAATTAGACTGAAACTGGCAATTTTCCCAAGAACTTGCCATTGTTTTTGCCAATGGATTTGGGTGGTCTGTGGCCATGTCGTCTGAGGCTGAAATAGGATTCAAACTGGTGGCTTATTCAGCCAAGAAGACGAAGAGAAAATAAACACCAGAGTTGATCAGCCAATGGAAGAGCAGAAACATGAAAGAGCATATTCCTCTCCAGTCCACAACTCCAGAGATCTTTTGAATGAGACCTTCAGCCAAACCTCACAGTAGCTGAAGAACTCAAGCTTTCCCTCAGAGGGCCACAGAGCAGCTCTCACAGCACAAACATACAGAACTGAGACAGTCTGTCAGACGCCCCACCAATGTAATGACTTACACATACAACTTACATTACCACATTTACGCTTCATCAGCAATGGATGGAGGGAGTCCTGCAGTTAAAGGAATAGATCTGCCAAATGTGAAAATTTGGTCATCGTTTAGTCTCTCTCATGTCTTTTCAAACCTGAATGACTTATTCCTCATGTGGAACAAAAAATAAAATAAAATAAAAATGTTGAAGAAGAGTGTGAAGAATGTTGATTTTGGTCTTTTACAAACCATCAAAATAAATCTACCTGGTCTCATGATAAAAACGTTCTTCTGGGAACTTTTTTTTCGCAAGGCGCGAAATATGTACCAATAAGTGCAGTTTCCAACAGAAATGAAAACTAGAGGAGATAAAACAGCGAGCAATTGTTATCGTTTTCATACACAGTTCTATATTCCGCTTTCGGGACGTAACAAGCTTGCTTGGTAGCTCAGTCAGCATGGAATTGGACTTAGCATGTGGAATCTTTGGGTATGAATCCTGTCAAAAACATAGCTCACAATGAAAGAGCTGAAAAATGAGAGATCAAAAAACAAGCTAAAACATGAGAGATCAACAAACAAGCTAAAACGGCATGCTTGCAATTGCGTTTTTACTTCACATTCGCTTTTGTTCATATTTTCGGGAAATTTTAGGTGTAGTGCAGACGGTATGTTGTTTTAAAATGTCACGGAGCATTAGCCTACAGTTATAGCACCTCTCAACAGACATTTAAAATCAGAACGGCGGTGACACGTACAAACCCAACGTCATATAAAACGTACCATCTGTATGTTCATCTGTTCCGGAAAAACAAACAAACACTCTTTTAGCACCACTCAGTGGACATTTCACATCATATATGTCACGTAATGTAGGCCTACGTGGCAGTATGTATTTCGCATCTTACGAAAAAGTTCCCAGAGGTATGTTTTCGTCATGAGACCAGGTTGAAATAAAGAGTGACCATGGGTGGTCAAACTCCAAAAAAAAGAGTTTAAACACCATAAAAGTAATCCATATGGTTTACTATAAGTCTTCTGAAGTCATATGATTTTTTTTTTTTTAGGTGGGAAGAAACCAAAGTTGAAATCATTATTACTAATAATCTTCCCCTCAGCTCTCTAATGTCATTGCATATTCAAAGTTTGTATGTTGTGATTGGTTATGCGACGTGAGAATCAGTTGTAATACTGACGTCATACGAGATGCAACATGTTTTCAAGTTTAAATTTTCATAAGCTCATAAGCAAAAGATTTTCCGCAAATAACCGAAATTCCACGTACAACTCAATGATATGACTTCAGAAGACTTGGAATACAGCACACAGGTTGCATAGACTATATTTATAATACATATTGGACAGTCCCTCGTCAATAAATACTGTATGGGAAAAAGCAGCATCTTTAAAACATGTTCATTTATTTCAGTTGTAGGTCAACTGTGATCCCAAGTAAAAGCGACCAAGGAGAATCAGTGAGACTGCAGTTTTACTCAGTCCATAACTAAACACTTTGAAAAATCTGGTGGTCCCAGGTAATTATTTTAACTCGAGAGATTTGAATGATTTTGTTCGTGAAGAGTCTCTATGCTAAATACAAATAAACTGCAAGATTTTGGTAGTTTATTGTAAGAATACCAGTCATTTAGAAGTTCTTATGTATCTTTCAGTGTTGTTATCCTTAACATATATGATCCTGGCATACAGAAAGAGTATAAACTGAATGGCTCGGATCATTTGGTCTTGGAAGGATTTGATGAGTTCATAAGAGATATCTGACTTTTGATGGCAACTGTTGGTATCTTGGCAATTCTGAGCACTGAGCTCTTTTGAAACTCTAGAAGATCTGCCTATGAGTCCTTTCACAACTCCTTCAGTGAGATTTCACTTATGCTTTATCCTGACCACAAGGTTGTTTTAGGTTTGTCTGCCAGTTTGTATCAAGTCTGTGAACCTTGCCAGCCATAAACCAAAGTGCTGCTGTTCAATTTTCCACTGCCCTTGCGTTCAGCCAGCTCAAATATCACAGATTAACTTCTCCTCAGAGAGCAGAACCACAGACACAAAGCTCTGAAGAGACGCCTCAAGCACTTGGCGGATGGACGCCCTGTCACAGGCTGTCACGCCGGGCGAGGAAGATGAGTACGATGATGAATGTTAAATGTGTTAATGAGAAAAGTAGCAGCACATGTCTGTGCTCGCCTGCACCGCCAGACAGCTGTGAACAGAGTTTGAGAAACAGAAGACGAGAACAAGAGGACTGATCCCTTACCTGGAGAGAGCTCTCCTTCACTCTGATCCCCAGAATCTGAGTCCATCTCTCCACGAAGAACCTCTCCTCTCCTCTCCTCTTCTCTTTTCACTCCACTTCCTCTGTTTCTGTCTGTCTCTGTGCTGTCTCTCCGCACTGAAAACTGTTTTTTTGAGCTCAAATGCACCAGGTCTCCGTGTTCAGAATATAACTGACTCAATGAGTGCGCACTGTTTGCTGAGCGCCTTTTCTGTGCAGTCAGACTGCCTTCTTTCACTGACACTCTCTTGCTTCCACTTTCTCCTCTCGTTTGCTTCCTTCCCCTCCCTCCCTCTCTCTCTCCCTCTCTCTCTTTCTGTGTCCCTCCTCCCCCTTCTCCCCTCGGCTCAACATTGTGATGCCTACAAAAACATTAAGTGGAGGAAAACTCTGTCTCTCCCTCTAAGCTGATCTCTTGCCTGTGAGAAATGTTTTGAATGTCGGAGAGTTTTTTCATTCAGACATTGTTGAGTGCTGTTTTAGGGGCAAATTTAGATTTTAATGTTAGAAAATGCTTTTTGGATGGACAAGTGAATAAGAAATGACAGCTGTGTTGAAGGTGCTGTATTAGATTGACTTTGCCACATCATCCAGCGCTAAAATAATAAGAGTAACAAAGTGCCATCAACAGGTCAAGGCTGGTTTTGCTGTTTAGTGTGGTTTAGTTATCCCCTGCTGGTAGATGATGTAACTACACCATTATGGGGGCAAAAAGCATCTTTCTCTTTTGATGGTCATTTGAAGTAGCTGTGTATTGTGATGAAAGAATTTATTTTTTTCATTATATAAAGGAGATTTTGTACCATGTTTAGATTGTTTGCCCCTGTCTTCTGCTTTCAGATCTGTACAGTTGCTAGATAAGAGTTTGGAACTGTGTGCGTTCTTGCTGTGCCATCAGTCAGTTAATGTCATAATGTAATTTTCCTGCAGCTTCAGACTGATAAGTCATGAAGCATAAGCATGAATTTATATTGATTTCTGTCCCTCCAAAAGAAATAAGTACAGATTATTTCAGAAGTATAACCAAAGTCTTAGCAGCTGTATTCATGCAACTACAGCTCATCTACTTGAATGGAAAGACCAAAATCATTTGTCTAAATTGTATTTCAATAACATATTTCAAAAACAGGTATAAAATCTGACACCAAACAGTATTTGATTTGAAGGGAGATGCAAGGGGATGACATGCCTCTTGTTGAAAAAAATGCCCAAAAGCATAAAACCACCATCCTATTTAGATTAACAGTGCAGTATTTTATATAAAGCATCTAATGTGAATATTTGTCATTTTTACATATGGTAATTTTACAAGCTATAAATAATGGATATTGGCCAATCATATCTCAATATTGCAATGAGCTGTGTGGTCATATAAGTATTAATCAGATTTGCACTCTTTAAAAAAGGCCAAGAGGACAGTGAAAGGACACTAATGTAAGTCAACTGTTTTTAAGGACATTCCCCTGATGTAACATTAGAAAGAATAATGGACATAAGTACACTGATTCAAAATGGAATTATCAAGGTTGCATTGAATTATTGAAAACGAATGCAATCACTAAAGTACATGCATATGCTATGCAAATTTATCTGTGAAAAAAAGTCAAGTTTTAGTCACTAAAGTGTTTTTATGCTTTAAAGCTATTTTCTTATGCCACTGAGAGACAACAAATCAAACGAAGAGATTACCATCAGAAATGACCACCCTGTCGTTATCATCCACTATGAAAGCTTTGGAGCGCAGAAAAGTGTGGGGCTCAAAAATAATGTCATTTGGAACTCACTTTTAGAGTTATTTTTATTAAAAAAAAAATTGTTTCGAATGTCTTTGGAAGCAGTAATGGATACACTATAAACATTTCCCAAAGTGCCCTCCGATGGCATCATTCAGGTTGTTTGGTACGCAGGGAATGTGTCTAAGAGAGAGTCTGGTGCTTAGTCATACAAGACAGTCACTTAAGTACATCTGTAATTTCATAATTACTTCTATACTTGAAATATGGTTTAAGTGTGTTGCTGAATCTACTGACAAACATTTATGGTAACCCAAAATGTAGTTTCTTATGAAATTTGTATGCCATGTACAGTCAAACCAAAATTTATTCAGATACCTTCAGAATTTCTCACGTCACAATTTATTTGCTATGGTTTAGAAAATAGTAATAAAATAGGACAAGAACTCATGAGTTAAACTGTGTCAGAACAAATTCATTTTCATAATGTCAGATAACTTTGATAAAAAGATATGTAACAAAACATGGTCAGGTCAAAGTGTAAAATCAAATTTTTGATCCCAAATTTCTCAGTTTTACTGGTAGTCCACTGTATGAAGAATTTTTGGGTATAATATGTCAAAGTTTACATTTTGCTATCCTCACTTACATAAATGAACTATTGTGTCCTGCACCCTGTCACAATAAAAGGCTGAGATAAGAGGTAAGGGAGTGAAAGGCAGGTTTATTGACAGGTGGGCAGAGGAAGATCGTCGGGAGAAATGACAGGTGTGATTCCAACACGTAGTGAAGTTCAGAGAGTCTTAGCTGTGTACTGATGTTTGGTTGATGTGCCGGTTCATGGGGAGTTCGGGATCCAGGAGCGGAGGAGAGCAACGTACGAAGGTCTTCAGGAATCTAGAGGCAAGTATAAACAGGTAAGTAGCATACAGGGAGTCTAGTTGAGTTCAGGGGGGTGATCGGTAGACCAGACGGTGAGTGACTGGAAGGAGCGTGCTTATGAAGGGTGACTTGATTGTAGACAACAGGTGCGGGGAATCAGTACTCAAGTGATGGTGATAGTGAACAGGTGTGAGCCGGGAAGGATTCTGGGATATGGAGTCCAGAGCTGGTGATAGAGACTCCCAGACATTACCTCCCCCTCCCGGAAGGCGCGTCCCACGCCGTGACATATCCACCGGGGAGGGGAGGGTGGGCACCCTGGAGGCTGGTCCAAGACAGAGACACGGGAGGCCTCCAGGGTGGATCAGGGAGCTCGGGAGGCCACGGCGGTGCAGGGAGCTCAGGAGGCCACGGCAGAGCAGGGAGCTCGGGGAGCCATGGTGGATCCGCCTCCGTGGCCTTGGTCCGGCCACTATGGCCATGGCTATATACCCCCATCCCCCCAAAAATATACTTGGGGAAGCTTCCGGGGCTTAACTGGAGGTCAGGAGCCCTCCGTGGGCTGAACTGGGGAACAGGAACCCTCTCCGGGCTGAACTCGGGAACAGGAGCCCTCCGTGGGCTTAACTCGGGAACAGGGAAGCGCTTACGTGGAGCTGGCACTGGGAGGCGCTCTTGAGGAGCAGGCACAGCGAAGCGCTTTCGAGGAGCTGGCACTGGAAGGTGCTTTGGAGCTGGAGCCGACACTGGAGCGAGCTTTCGAGGCGCAGGCACTGGGGGGGCTCTCTGGGAGGCGCTTTCGTGGAGCAGGCACTGGCTTCGGAACCGCTGGCGGGCTTGCCACATTAACAGCCGGCGGGCTTGCCGTTGCCACGGACGGCGTTTCTGGGCTGAGAACGAGAGTAGAGCTTTGGAGAATACGGGGGCATTTGGGGTTGGGCAGGCGGTAGGAGCCGTTGGTGAGGTATGTGGAGGCTCTCGGCATGGGGTGAGCTGGGGAGACGTGGCGTGCTCCAGCGGGGGCTGGACAACGAGACTTAGTTTCTTTTACCATTTCTACTTCCAACTCAGAACAACTGAGGAAAAGGACGAAATTAATCAGCTCGATCAGGGAAAAATAACACACGGGAAAATCGCAGCGGATTGTCTCGTCATCCAACCCCAGCTGGAAGCATACACGTAGAGCGGCGTCATGCCAGCTCACCCAGTTAGAGAGCTTGAGAAACTCCACATATCGCTCCAACTTCCGACTGCCCTGCCGCAAACCCCACAACACGTCCTCAGCTGCCGTCATGTTGTAGGCTGAGAGGCTGAGACAAGAGGTAAGTGAGTGAAATGCAGGTTTGTTGACAAGTGGGCAGAGGAAGATCGTCGGGAGCAATGAGAGGTGTGATTCCAACAAGTAGTAAAGTTCAAAGAGTCTTAGCTGTGTACTGATGTTTGGTTGATGTGCCGGTTCATGGGGAGTTCGGGATCCAGGAGCGGAGGAGAGCAACGTAGGAAGATCTTCAGGAATCTAGAGGCAACTATAAACAAGTAAGTAGCATACAGGGAGTCTAATTGAGCTCAGGGTGGTGAACGGTAGATTGGACCCTGAGTGACTGGAAGGAGCGTGCTTATGAAGGGTGACTTGATTGTAGACAACAGGTGCGGGGAATCAGTACTCAAGCGATGGTGATAGTGAACAGGTGTGAGCCAGGGAGGATTCTGGGATATGGAGTCCAGAGCTGGTGACAGAGACTCCCTGACACACCCACTAGTAAAATAATATCAAAAATTACATCTGGTGTCTGAATAATTTTGGTTTGACTGTATTTAAACATAATATATTTATATGTTTTAATTACATTTTAAGTAATTAATTTACTAATTAATTAATTACAATTACATTTACATTTTTTTAAAATAATGAATTGGCAGTTTAATACATTTATTAATACATTATTATCTTATATTATATTTATTATGTTAACTTTAAATTTAATATCAAATACCAAAAAAAAAAAAAAAAAATACTTTGCCCATGCTTTAGTCAACAAATTAAAATAAGTTGAAATGTATTTTAAAGCATAAATGATTATTAAAACAGTGTCATGTAAGTGTACTTTAAAGCAAAACATTTAATTTGACATTATTACAAAGTGCACATGTTAGTGTTAAAGGAACAGTCATAAATTGTACTCTTTTATAAGTACACTTAAGTGACCCTTTATTTCATTAATATTATATTATCTGCTTTTTTGATATATACTTTTAAGATTTGAAGAACAATACAAGTGCACATTCAATATTTGTTCAGACTGGCCTATACAATGTGTAAACAGAAGTTTAGTTTTCTCCTATTCATACAGTATATCCGTAAGTGGACCGTATTTTGGTCTCAAATATAACAGAAAACAAGTGATTCAAATAAACCTCACACATTTGTCTGCTGAAAACTCCTCCCACAGTAAAACATCATTGGTCCAACATTACTGCCAATTAAAGTCAAATATGTTCTGATTGCCGTGAAGCTTGCAGAATTGAGTTTTCTTCAGAAGCTTCTGTCTATCTGTCTGTCTGTCTGCGCAGCTGTCGTTGTGTCTGTCCCGTGATTTGTTTGTCCTTCAGGAGTGTCTGATAGCTCATGGCTCTCAGCAGGGTCAGTGTGGTGGCAGATGGCATGGAGGTGCCTCAGGCTGAGGGTGTGTGTGGTCAGCTGTTACATCTTAATAGACAGATGGTCATGAACTTTCTCTCTTTGAGTCCAATTTATGTTCCAGTTCAGTCCAGTGAAGCAGTCAATCGTCTCGACCCACTCACATTAAAGTTCAGTTTAAGACTGAGGGTAAAACCGTTCATAGGTGAAGGTGTTGTAGTTTTTGTCCAATCGCAGCTGACCCTTCGTCATTCATGGCCTTTTCTTTTATTTGGTGGAACATGTTTTAGCCAGTTTTACTAACAGCTTGCGCCAGCGCAAACCGTCTTTTGGTGGTAAAATAGTACTGTCAGGATTTACTAAAGATGCACAATGACAAATTAGCACTGAAAAGGTGTAACGGAATCAGTCGAACACACAGGTAAGTAAAACGTCAGGTGTTTATTTAAAGGTGCACAGTCAACAAACACTCGTGATGGAATCAAACC
>JAFVLL020028939.1:10000-30930 GCA_021397915.2 Tor tambroides | reverse complement strand
CCGTGCTCCCCGTCTGTGTAATTCATAAACGCAAATTTATTATGCACAGTACAATCAGATGACTGACTTTGAAACCGAGTAGTTTTCTGTAAAGATAACAGATCTTGTATTAATAGGGGAATGTTTATTCGTAAAGGCTAGCACTGCTAATACGGAGCTCGAGCTCTTGAAGCTCCGCCCTCTTCTCCGGGAGCAACAGCTCACTCACATTTAAAGCAACACACTCAAAACAGCGCGTTTTGGTTCATACCCTAAAAATGGCAATTTTAACAAGCTGTAAAAATTTATCTGTGGGGTATATTGAGCTAAAACTTCACATATACGCTCTGGGGACATCAGAGACTTATTTTACATCTTGTTAAAAGGGGCATAATAGGTCCCCTTTAATTGAGGTTGTAGTTCTCTCACAATTCTGAAGAAAAAAATATTAGACAACTAAACAAAATCTCTTTATGAATGAAATGATTCAATGACTCACTCAAGATTCATTACTGGATGAATCAGTGTTTTTGAATGAATCTCTTGAATGAATGACTCAAAGACAAATACATTTTTAACAGCCCTTTTTCTCCAGCTAAAAAAAGATGTGCAAGAATTGATAGGTGGAATTTTAATTTTACAACAAGTATCCGACTCTGGAATTGGAATTGATTTTTCTTGTTAATTTAAAAGTAATGTGTTACATTACTAGTTGCTTGAAAGAAGTGATCTGATTATGTAACTCATGTTGCTTGTAATGCATTACCCCCCAGTGTTCCCACATCTTCTGACCAATGGATGTCCAGTCATTCATGATGCATTTTTACTCAGTATAGTGATTTCCATGATGCAGAAGAGACACACTTGAGCTTTAACTGAGGTTTCTGGGATCTCTGCAGGGAGTTGTAGGAGGAGTGATGATAATAACGCCCAACAACATCATGTTTGACCCGCATAAATCTGACCCGCTGGTGATTGAGAACGGCTGTGAGGAGTATGGCCTCATCTGTCCCATGGAGGAGGTGCTGTCTGTGGCCCTGTATGACGACGTGTCCCGCATGAAGCTCAAGGACGCTCTGCCATCGTAAGCAGGACTCCTTTTTCTCTCTCGGTCTTATAGAAATGTTAATTTTTTCAAATATTTTATTTAAATGATTATGTGCTGGTGTTTGCTGTTTTGGGGCGGCAACAACGTATAGTTTCAGCACCTCTAAGATTTACATTTACATTTAGTCATTTAGCAGACACTTTTATCCAAAGCAGCTTACAAATGAGGACAATGGAAGCAATCAAAACCAACAAAAGAGCAATGATATGCAAATGCTATAAGTCTCAGTTAGCTTAAGATAACTATATATTAAGATATATAATTAATGTAAATTAATTAATTTAAGATGCCATTATATATGTAGGGCTTTTATTATGTAGTCTATGAGCAGCTAGATACTACTTTTTTCATTTCAGGAGTTTAACAGGTCTAATTTCTCATGGTTCAGTTTGTATCACAGTTCTGTGGTCTCTATTTTTGAGTAAATATTTATGGTTCCATTGTTGAAATGTGATTAATTTAGGCTGATATTTTAACACTGTGAATGACCAATGCTAATCCAGTTGTTTTGTTTTGTTTGTTTAAATGAGATGTATTTATTTTAAAAAAAAATTATTTAATTTATTTTCATTTAATTCATTTTTAAGGCATTTATTTTGTTATTTATTTAAATGTAATTAAATTAATTAATTATTTATTTTCATATAATTTATTTTATTTCCACCTATTTGTATTATTACTTATTTTACTACATTTATTCATTTATTTAAATATAATTTAATTTATTTTTATTTTATTACATTTATATATTAATCTAAATGTAATTTAATTTAATTTATTTTCATTTGTTTTCCTTTTTTATTTTTTAAAATGTATTTATTTTTCCTTTATTTTAATTTTTAATTTTATTTTTAATTTAATTCACTTTAACTCATTTATTTTTATTTTATTACAATTATTTATGCAAATGTAATTCAATTTTATTTATATTTTCCTTATTTATTTTGTTGTGTTTATATATTTATTTTTAATTTATTTTATTTTTTATTTTACCTTATGTATTAATTAAATTATTTCGTTATTTTAACTTTTAGCACACATTTACAGAAATGGCTTAGTGGCAAAGTGAACAATTTAAATGTTATGTGTAAAGTTTATACTTCATAAACAGCATAATAGTTGCATATTTTACGCATTTATTCACCATGCTGCACATTTACCCCACAGCCTTCATTGTCAGTACATTACTGTAAATGCATTTTCAGTTCCTTCTCGCAAACTGAATCACGAATCAAAATTCTTGATGCAAATCACCAGAAATAGTCCACCTCTTTCTCTTTTTTTTTTTTTTTTTTTCATTTTCCATTTCAATTCTACTTAAACGTCACTTTTATCCCTTAAGTTTGGTCATATTGATTTGTCACGTTCTGTTTTGTTCAGTTATCCTGTGTTTGTTCATTTTGGATGTTTTGTTTGTTTTTCTCTTTAATTTCATCATCTCCACCCTCATGATGATGATGATGTTCACGCTAGTGATGAACCCCAGGATCTCTGTCCGTTATACAGGCCAGGCGAATGGGAGGAACTTCCCTCAGAGCGAGATCTGAACCCCTTTAGTCGTTACGAGGCTCTGAGCGCGCCCGATCGGCCGATCGTTTTAGACGATATCGAAACGGCCGTCTCTGAGATATCAGAGTGCCAGATCGCTGACAAATCGCCATCGGACGAAGGTTTTACCGAACTGGAGCTGCTGCAAAGCGACTCTAACACAACCTGCTCCGGCCAAGAGCAAAGAAAAACGCCCACAGACAAATCTTTTCACGCTGAGGAAGACGAGGATGAAGGTCTGCATAACCGGTCCACAGATGACAATGCTGAGCTGCTACAGTCTCTTCCCAAAAAACTGGATGAGCCCACAGCCCTGGTGCATGATGGGAAGGAAGCTGAAGTGACCAAAACAAAGAGTGAAACTCTAGTAAATGGAGTCTCTGCAATCGAGGCAACCGCAAATGACCAAAAAGGGAAGGCGACCCTGGAGGACTCTGGGAAATGTAGTTCGCCTGGACCAAATGTTGAGGATAATAAGGGACCAAACTCAGACGCACAGCTTTCTGAAGCAGAGCTCCGCAGACGGGCCAGTGAGGCCGAGATGAAGTCGTGGCTGCTGAAAAGAATGCAGAGACCAATCGAAGGTGAGTCTGGATGATTGACAGGAGAGATCAGCCAATCACAGCCAAGGACGGATTTCAAGCATGCAGTTTCTAACATTAGTGAGCTCTATGGTCCACATAGGCAACATCCTAATAGGCATGCTAATTAACATGCCTATTATTAACATATTGGGTGTTTATTAGTGCTTATAAAGCACATTATTCTGCATGACCATATTCTAATCCCTAATCCTACCCAATACCTAAACTTAACAACTACATTACTAACTATTAATAAGCAGTAATTAGGAGTTTATTGAGGCAAAGTCACAGTTGATAGTTTGTTAATGGTGAGAATTGGACCTTAAAATAAAGTATTTATATCCAGTTATAGTATTTATCAATATTTCGAATGAGCTTTTATTTGTGTTTGTTTTATTAGTTTTTGTTAGGTTTTTTTTTTTAATATTTGTAAATTTAGGTTTATTTCTGTAAGTAATTTTAAGTTCAAGTAATTTTAACTTGTGTCAGTTATTTGCCATTACAACATTTCTACATTTTATTTTGTTTTAATATTTCTATTTAGCTTTTATTTATGTTTACTTAAATTTTAGTTTTAGCAATTTTAGTACTTAAGCTTTTCACTTTTTTATTTCATTTAGTTGCCTAGCAACATTTACTTTGCTAAGTTTTTCCATTTAATTTTTATATTTTATTATCTCAGATTTATTTAAATAAAAAGATTAAAGCAAAAGATATATATTTTCAAATATATGTTAAAATATATTTCAAAATATACAAAAATGGCCAAAAATATATTTGCTAAAATGTTTTGCTAAAATATATTTTCTACCATTATATTTAAAAAAATATATATTTTAATAATATAAATATAGGTTTTACATTTTACATTTAAAAATATATTTTGCCTTCATATATTTCAAAAATACATTCACATATGTCCCAAAAAACTTTGTTGTGCAATGATAAAAATGAATAATGCATAATGTCGCCTCCTTTTGCAGCAGCTTATGTGTTGAAAGCATCTATGATGTTTTAAAACGCTGTCTATGTAGGCAGTACACTAGGTTTTGAAGCAGAGCTCTCATGTTCAAGCTCATATGTTTAACAGATGAGGGTTTATCAGGCCTGTCAGCAGAAGCTGATAGTGACATTGGAAAAACAAACAGAGCCTGAACACTTGCATAATTTCCCACAACATGATGCACTTAATGACCAGTGTCTCCTAAATAGTGCAGAACGGTTTTCAGCTATTTTTAGCTATTTGTTCTCTAGATCATCTTGACTAATGAGGCCACAGGCGGGCGGACGTTTAGAGCTGATATCTGATCTGATTTACAGACATGCTGCTGTCCAATGAAGAAAAGAGCAAAGCCCCGCCCATGTTCCTCTGCTTTAAGGTGGGGAAGCCAATGAGGAAGTCTTTCGCCGCTGGTCGGACCTCTAGCCCCGCCCACTCATACATTGGCAGAGGGAGACAGCCAGAGTATTGGTTTGCTGTGCCTCAAGAGAGGTATGAATGGGCGATATGGCCAAAAAAATGATCACAATAACATTTTTCATACCAGTCGATATCGATAATTATCGCAACAAATCTTTATTTCTTTCAAGTTTAAAGCTAGATTTTCTGTTTTAAAAAAATCAGCTTCTAAGAGAAATTTGTAGAAATCAAGGCCAGTATTCACAAAACATTTTATCTTACCTCTAAGAGTTCTTCTCCTAAATAGCAGTAAAAGTTTTTAGCTAAGAGTTTTCTCTTAAAACCTATTCACAGAGCTGCTGAGACAAACTTTTACTCAGGAATAGAGAGAAGTCTTAAGCTCAGAGTAAGGGGGCGGGGTTGACCTCGTTGCTATGGGTGATGTCAGCATGCTCATTAACTATGCACACAGTGATTGGCTGATCTCTGTCAGAGATTTATTCATAGAAATATTGTAGAGCGCGATATTATGTTGCCATATCCAAATAAAGGTTTAAAAATAAAAAATGTTAATTGCCACATTCAGTCACTAAGTGTCACTAATTAAACAAGTATATGTTCAGCTAATTATCAGCCTCTTACATGTATGCTTATTGTAGCAGATATGCATATAAACAGCCTTTTAATGAACAGAGTAGAATAATCACGGCTGATAGTAAGACATGCAAACGTAAAAGAAAACAAACTGGACGCAGGAACAGCTGCTACTTCTTGTCCAACTGGTTAATGAAAAGAATATAATCAAAGGAAAATTTGGAGTTAGGATAACCTCCAAACCCAAAGGTAATACCGTTTTAAAAGCTCATTATCGTTAAATGTTTCTAAAATGTTTCTATTCCGAGGCAGATTGTCAGCAACAGTCATTTTAGGATAGTTGTGGTTTGGTCTTAGTGACTTAGCAGTCCTCTTCACTACTCCTAATGTTTCACAGATTTAGGAGCTAGTTTTAGTGCTAAAACGTTTTGTGAAATACTCTTGGGCAAAAATTTAGGAGTCCTAAATTTAGGACTGACATGCCCATCATTTTTAAGGTTTTCTCCTAAATCGGTGAGTTATGAGCTACTTTTAGCCTTAAGATGTTTTGTGAATACGGGCCTAGACCGTTAGTTGTGGTTTTAAACTGCTCTTTATGGTCAGAACATGACAAACACTTCTCGTTTTTGAATTCTTCACACTTTTCCAGTCATTTTCCTTAACAAAATAATATCTTGACAGAAAAATGAATTTCTTAGTTTCTGCATTTTCTAATGAGAGATATTGTTTCAAATCACGAAACAGGTTTGTGTTGCCTGACTTTGATAATGCGTATCTTCAGCACAATTTGCAGTGCAGGCTGCAATATTAACAATATTACTTTTTTGGAAAATTTGACTTGAGTAGCTTGAGTTAGGATGCAGATGTAAATTTATGTTCATTATCGAAAAAGGTACCATCTGTAAAAATTCTAACAACATTGTTTTATATGGAGAAATTTTATTGCTCTGACTGTGTTTGAGTTTGATCAAAATTAACCATTGGCCTTCCGTAGTAGCATACATTTAGATCATGATAACCACAATTAAAACCACACATATAGCACCTCAATACCATAGTAAAAATATAACTATATGGTTTCTAGGTGTTTAAATACATTTAGTATAAATGCACAAATGCTGTAGTTAGACATAAAAATACTGTATTTATATTCCACTGCTCCTTGAATACATTCAATGCATGTTTACATTAATAATATCATAAAATTTGATATGACTATCCCACATTTCTGCCACAATACCATGGTGCAGTTAGTGTTACTACTACAGTAAATAAACATTATATCATTATATGTTAGCGTTTTATCGAGGAAAATTAACATTGCGATAATTATCGCCCAGCCCTAGTTCCTACAATATAATATACAGTTTAATTTCTGTGTACACTTTTAACCAAACCTTCCTGCCGTTTCTCCAAAGAGTGGACCACTTGTACTCATTCTTCATCCAATGGTCTCCAGACACTTATGGAAAAGACGCTCAGGAGCAGGGCTTCGTGGTTGTGGAGAAAGACGAGCTCACCATGATCGACAACTTCTTCAGTGATCCAGTTCCTCGCAGCTGGGAGGTGAGGAACATGCAACACTTTTGAGAAACACTTGAAAGTGACCCTTGAGCACAAAACCAGTAGCACAGGTGTATTTGTAGCAATAGCCAAAGATACATTGTATGGGTCAAAATTATCCATTTTTCTTTTATGCCAAAAATCATTAGGATATTAAGTAAAGATCATGTTCCATGAAGATATTTTGTAAATTTCCTACTGTAAATATATCAAAACTTCATTTTTGATTAGTAATATGCATTGCTAAGAACTTCATTTGAACAACTTTAAAGGTGATTTTCTCAATATTTTGATTTTTTTGCACCCTCAGATTCCAGATTTTCAAATAGTTGTATCTCAGCCAAATATGTGACCCTGGACCACAAAACCAGTCATAAGGGTCAATTTTTTGAAATTGAGATTTATACAACATATGAAAGCTGAATAAATAAGCTTTCCATTGATGTATGGTTTGTTAGGATCGGACAATATTTGGCTGAGATACAACTATTTGAAAATCTGGAATCTGAGGGTGCTACAAATGAAGTTCTTAGCAATGCATATTACTAATCAAAAATTAAGTTTTGATATATTTACAGTAGGAAATTTGCAAAATTTCTTCGTGGAGCATGATCTTTACTTAATATCCTAATGATTTTTGGCATAAAAGAAAAATCAATAATTTTGACCCATACAATGTATTTTTGGCTATTGCTACAAATATACCCCAGCGACTTAAGACTGCTTTTGTGCTGCATGGACACATATTGTCTTATCCTAACAAACCACACATCAATGGAAAGTTTATTTATTCTTATAGCTTAGAGATGATGTATAAATCACAATTTCAAAAAATTGACCCTTATGACTGGTTTTGCGGTCCAGGGTAACATATGACAAATATGAGAATTTGGTTTGTTGTTTATCATCAGATCATCACGATTAATGAGGCCAAGAGACGCCAGAGCTTCAGCTTCGAGGACGAGGAGCCTCTAGATCTTCTTCCTGTGCTGATGGACCCCAGCGCTCTTCTGGAGGACACGCACATTGAGAAGGTACCCATTGTTTGCTACTTTAAAAGGATAGTTCACCTGAAAATGAAATTTTGCTGTTAAATTTACTCATTAAAGATGTATGTGACTGTTTATCTTCAGTAGAAAAGTAAAGAAGATTTTTAGCTGAAACTGTGGTCCTTGGTGATTCATTAAATGCAAGTCAATGGCTACCAGTTTTTGAGAAATAAAAAAAATCATATTAAGGAACACAAAATTAAACCTGTGGCTTCTGAGGATATATTGAGGTCTTATGAAGTGAAACGATCAGTCTGTGCAAGAAACTGAACATTATTTACAACATTATTACCTGTAATCCAGAGCCTCAGGCAAATGGGGAAATATGATTCATTTTCAATCCAATCCATTTCAGTTCCAAACTGATTCTTTCGGATCGTTAATTTCAATGAACTGGTTCAGTTCACTAGTTCATTGACGTAATCAAGCAATGGCTCATTTGAGTCGGAGTGACTGTCAGGCATCTGAAAATGAGTTTTTATTGAGTAAATTGTAGATCTGTGCTGCTCAATTCACAAACTGTTTCAGACACTTCAGTTCACTTTCTACTTCACTAAAAAGAATCGGTTCAAAAGAATGATTCATTCGTGAATCACTTCAGTCCGTTTGCCTGATGCTTTGAATTACAGGTAATAACGTTGTAAATGATGTTCAGTTTCTTGCACAGACCGATCGTTTCGCTTCATAAGACCTCAATATATCATCAGGAGGAATGAGTATTAATTATGTGTTCCTTAATATGCTTTCTTATGATTCTCAAAAACCGGTAGCCATTGACTTGCATTGTTTTGAATCACCAAGGACCACAATTTCAGCTTAAAATCTTCTTTACTGTTATACTGATGAAAAAAAGTCACCTACATCTCGGATGGCCTGAGGGTGAGAAAATTAACAGCAAATTTTCATTTTTGGGTGAACTATCCCTTTAACTATTCAAAGGTCCACTGGGATTTGTTTGTGATATTATGTGATATTATAAGTGGTAGTCATCATGATTCCTCTGCAGTTGTCCACTCGTTTGCCGGCCCGTGTTCAGGGCTATCCGTGGCGTCTGGTCTACAGTACAGTGGTTCATGGAACCAGCCTGAAAACCCTTTACAGGAACCTGATGGAGCTGGACTGCCCTGTGCTGATGGTCATCAAAGACATGGACAATCAGGTACATGCATTACTGTGACCGCTGTTAGTGTACAACTGATGAAACTGGTGTTGCCACGTTAAAAACTTGTCATTTTCTCCTGTAGATTTTTGGAGCGTTTTCCACTCACCCTTTCCGACTGAGTGAGCACTATTATGGGACAGGAGAGACCTTCCTCTATAGCTTCTGCCCAGAGATCAAGGTGTGTTTCTGACTTCTCAGGCTTTTGGCCACAAAACTGATTGCAAACTAGTGTTAATTTCTTTAACTAAATCTATGACGAGGAATGTTTGTTGACAAGCTTTTTTCCCATGATGAAAACAAGACGAAAACGAGATGGCAATGGCAATTTTATTTATATAGCACTATTTACAACCAGAGTTGACCAATGTGCTTTACAATAGAATAACTAAAAACAACAACACAAAGAAAATAAAAACAGTAAAACCAAGAGGAAAAAACAAAACATCATAACATGCAACAAAAACATAGGACAAGGATAAAGAGTGCTTCAACCAGAATAAAAAGCCTTATCGAACAGATGAAGCCATTCTAATAGAAATGGGCAAATCATTCCAGAGTCTTGGCACAATTGTAGCAAAACCACGATCACCCCTGCACTTCCGCCTCGTCTTGGGGATAAACAAGATAAACATTGTGCTCAGTCAATAAATCAGAGATACACTATATTGCCAAAAGTATTGGGTCGCCCCCTTCTAATGAACAGGTTTGACTACTTTAGTAATTTCTATGAGTACAAATCTTAATGTTAAAGCATATAATGATATTCTAGGGAATTGTGTGCTTCTAATTTTATAGCAACAGTTTGGACAGGACCCTTTTCTATTCTATTCTATTCTATTCTATTCTATTCTGACAATGCCTCTGTGTATAAGGCAAGGTTCAAAAAGGAAATTATTGATTCAGTCAGTGTGGAAGAACTTGACTTGTCTGCATAAAACCAAGTCCTAATCCCAGTTGAACACCTCTGGTGTGACTGTAAATGCAGAGCTTGAGCCAAAAACTCATCAACAAACTCCAATGACTTGTACATATGGGTACAGTCATTTTAGACACTTCCAAAACTGTTGCAAAAGAGATGGAAATACAATTTTTAAATACATGAATTATGTTCCCATCGTTGTTGCCACAGATTTGGAAGTGCATTTTTCTGTTCTAAAGAAGGGGGTGTCCCAATACTTTTGTCTATATAGTGTATGTACAAGTCATCCACTCTTCCCTAACGTTGCGATCGGAAGGAAGGCAACGCAAACAGTTTTTCCACAACTTTACACTGCACAGCGTCTTGTTGTCTTCAGAGCATCTTTATTGTTTGGTTTCTGCGTAGACCTGCGTTCGCCTCTCTTATAAACACTATTTGAATTGGTGGGTGGGGCTAAACAGACAGTGATGTAGAATCAGTGGGTGGGGCTAAACAGACAGTGATATAGAATCAGTGGGTGGGGCTAAACAGACAGTGATGTAGAATCAGTGGGTGGGGCTAAACAGAGTGATGTAGAATCGGTGGGCGGGGATAATCAGACAATGATGTAGAATCAGTGGGTGGGGCTAAACAGATGGTGATTCAAGCAGGTGTTGATCTTCTTCTGTGGAGGCGGTGCTCAGCTACACTATTACATCATAGAGTAGAACATTCCACAAGCTGACTCCCTTCAATAAAAGCTGTTTTTAGACTAACGACAAAGTTTTGAGCCCCGCCCACGATTCTACATCACTGCCTGTTTAGCCCCACCCACCGATTCTGCAACACTGCCTGTTTAGCCACGCCCACCAATTTTACATCACTACCTGTTAAGGCTGCACAATTAATCGAATTTCTAATTGCAATGACAATTACGGATGCCAAAATTACGTAATCGTTCAAAGCAGCAGTTAATCTTTCAAAATCCACTTATGTTATTCTGTGTGCTTAAGATGTGTTATTTTCTTTCTACAAGTTATCTTAAGGGTTTTTGCATTGTTTTAATTTTAGTTTTAGTATAGCATTATAATACCATGCATATTTTTACTTTTTTATTTAAAGAAGAAACCAATCCAATGTATAGTTCACATTTGAGGCTTAATACTATAGAAGTTTTTCAGTTAGTGTTTTCAGCTTATTTTCATCTAAAAATATGGCATGCGGTTGCTTCAAACAATGGTATAAACATCATTCAGTGTAAATTGTGATGATCGTAATTAATAATCGCAATTACAATTTCAAGGGAATAATTGACAATTATGATTTTTGTCAAAATCGTGCAGCCCAACTGCCTGTTTAGATTTAGATTAGATTTAGATTTAGTCATTTTGCAGATGCTTTTATCCAAAACGACTTGCAATTGGGGAATACATAAAGCAATTCATCTTAAAGAGGCAAACAGGCACAGAAAGTTCTTGTAATACCAAGTTTCAGGCATCGTCAGGCATCTGTTTAGTGGGGCTAAACAGGCAGTGATGTAGAATCAGTGGGCGGGGCTAAACAGGCAGTGATATAGAATCAGTGGGCGGGGCTAAACAGGCAGTGATGTAGAATCAGTGGGCGGGGCTAAACAGGCAGTGATATAGAATCAGTGGGCGGGGCTAAACAGGGAGTGATATAGAATCAGTGGGTGGGGCTAAACAGGCAGTGATGCAAGCAGGTGTTGATCATCTTCTGTGGAGGCGGTGCTTAGCTACACTATTACATCATAGAGTAGAACATTCCACAAGCTGACTCCCTTCAATAAAGGGAGTGCTGTTTTTAGACTAATGACAAAGTTTTGAGTTTTGAAACATCGTTGCTAAACATCAATCGTTAAAAACTGATGTTTAGTTAATGATGCTCAATGTCTTCAGGTTTACCGCTGGACGGGTGAAAACTCATACTTTGTGAAAGGAAACACGGATTCCCTTCAGATCGGTGGAGGAGGGTGAGTTCAGAAACATGCTAACATGCCGTACACGCTTGTCTTTCGCTGCTGCGTGTTTTAACACCCAACTGTCCGTTTCCCAGGGGTCATCTGGGCCTGTGGCTGGACGCCGACCTTTACCACGGCACCACGTCTAAATGCTCCACCTTCAACAACCTGCCACTATCCTCCAAACAGGACTTCACCATCCAAAACCTGGAGGTGTGGGCCTTCGAATGAGCGCCTGTGCCGCACGCAAACATCCACATACTAACGTACCCACGCCACTGTCACGGCATGATGACATGATGTCTACCTGACGCTTTAATCCCGTACTGTACGAGGCTGTTCGCGTGAATCGAGTCCGATGTGGTTTTACTTGGTTTCTGCTGGTCTGAGAAAAGTTCTTGGGAGCGATGACAGCTATCCCAGCATGCAATATGTTCTCCTGCTGAAATATAATCTATATATATACACACATGTGAACGATGCGGACTGTGCGATATTCGGGAAGCGTTTGAATTAGGTGGCCAAATCTGTCGCTTTAAGGCCAGGCGCTCAAATCGTATTTTTTGTTTACGTCGTGGCGATTTGATGCGTTTATTTGGTGTATTTTCACAATGCCAATATATCCACTATTTGGTTTTGTTGACCAAAGCGTTTTATTTGCTTTGTTCTCCAGTGTTTTATATTTCGTATTTTTCTTTTTCTATTTGACTGTTTTTTAATATCGGACGTCACATATAATCATATTCCTACGTGACGATTGTTTTGCTGTTTTGTGATATTTTAGGGACATTTTCTACCATAGTCAACATTTGAAGTGGATCAAAATCTTTCATCAAAGTTGTCCTAAAACCAAAACAATACCCATTCTTGTCTTAGGACAACTTTGATTAACTTTTTTTGATCCACTTCAGATGTTGACTACTGTAGTTCGTTCGAAAGGGAAGCACTTGAAATTATGCCAGTATTACTCGTGAACACTATGGTAATCGCACGCCTGATTTCATTAAACAAGTCGCATCAGTTTGTAGCAAATCAGGTTCGCCACTTCACTGTGGGTTTGTGTATGCAATCACTGACCGATGTCACTTCCTGTTATACAGTAGCACGATTATTACATGATTAAGCGTGAACAGATGCACGGTGCAAAGTCTGTTCTTGCTGTTGGAGGCTTGATTGGTTGCACACTTCTTTGGAAATGTCCACTCATTTCACTACTAGACAGCATCTGTGGGCATTAACTAACCGTGTCCATTCCAAAACTGTATTCATGGTCCATTAGTGGAAAAAAAAAAAAAAAGTTTACAAGTGTTTCAATGTGTCTCTGATTTCAAACACTGTCCGGTTGTGTATGGTAACCAGTGAATGTCATATTTATTGTGTATTTCTGTGAAAGTGAACCAAATAAATACAATAAATGAAGAGGTAAATGACTCATCTTTCATTGATTGAATATATATTTAATGTAAATATTTGTAATACTTGTAATATACTTTTTTTATTTAAATCTGAAGTAGTTCCTCAAATGTTTGTCATTGCATAGTAGTTTCACATACAATTTTATTTTATTTTTTTTATGGTAGGTCCCGTTTACTGTAAATATTGTGCAATATATGTGGATACTTTATTCCAAACATAAACAAATACATTCATTTTAAACAGATTTGTCCCTGAGATGCTGTTGAATCACAGTTTTAAAACATAAAAACAGTACAAAGAGAGAAAGCAAATTATAAAGCACAAAAATATAAAAGTCAGTAATCAGACAGCCATGGAAATATTTCTTAATTTTTTTCATAATTTTTAAAAATTCTTTTTCTTTTTATTTGTTTGTGTGTGTGTATATATATATATATAATTCAATTAAAAAGGAAAAAATAATTATGTGTATATATTTACTTAAAATATAAGTAATATAAAATAGAATAAAATATTAAAATATAATAAAATAAAAATTATAAAAAAAATTTTTTTTTCCTTTTTTAATTTAAATGTATATTGATTGATTGGTTGGTTGACTGACTGACTGACTGACTGATTGATTGGTTGGTTGGTTGGTTGGTTTTCACACTCTGTATTAATGCATTAAGTTGCTACTTGGCTTGGCAACAGTAAATGTATATTAAAAATTGGTGTCAATGTAATTTAATGTCAGTAACTCTTTTGGGGTCACTCTTGTACAAAGTTGCCCTGCGTCTGGTGTCCACTGACAACAGGATAATCTTGGTGGGCGGGGTAAACCTGCTCAGGGGTCAGAGGTGAAAGTTCATGGGTGCTCCTCATGTAGTTCACACTGCCCTGCTGGAGGAGGAGCAGCAGCTGACGGGCGAACAGCGGCTCCACCTGTAGAACAGGAGAAGTACAGCCGTATTTAGTAATGTGGAGGTGACTATTGCATCAGTGCAGATGGAGAGGTCAAAGGTCATTACCTGGACCATCAGGGGTCTTTTGTCTGCGGAGGGGTCACAGCACTCAAAAAACAGCTGCACATGGAAACGCGGAGGAGGACGAGCATACATGAAATAACCCTGGAGCTCTGTGGGAATAAATGCATTTAAACTTCAAAGGAGAGTTCACCCAAAAGTGAAGATTCTGTCATCATTTACTCAACCATGTTGACTTTTATTCACATACTTACATTGATCAATGAACATGAACAGAAGCTAAACCATACTTACTTGATGTGCGAGAACAAGTCTCATTGGTTCTTACAGAAGCTCAAATGTGCCATGTAACAAGAATGAACCTTGTTTATGGAAGGTGGATGGGGCCAAAAATTCCTTAAAATGGAGCATGTGAAATTTGACCTTGTCAATTCACTGTTTGTCCATGTAAACGAGACAACATGCATGGCAGCCAATGAAACTGCTGTATTTGAGACTGTATTTGCATATGTGATGCGATGGTACGTTGGTATATATGTATGCAAACATCAGATGTCATGTTTATTCATGAAGGATGTCTTAATGGTACACTGGTATCCATGTAACATACAAACATCAGTCGTTATAATTGTTCATAAGGGATAATGCATGGGTTTGTTGTGTGTGATGTCAGTCTTATGTCATGATTTGTCCTGTCTTCATTAACTTTTTTAGTTCAACATATAGAAAAGGATTTCTTCCAAGGAAAGTATTTGAATCGCGCGTCCGCTCCGCTATCTAACCAAATTTAAAAGCTGCCGTCGGTTAATGAAGATTTGACGAATGAACTCGCAGCTCGATTGGACTCTTGTCAGAAAGTGATAAAACTTTCAGTTTTATGGACGGCACCATCTTTGATTTTACTTTGGTCACTGTCGCTATGGTTACTGGTGAGGAATACGGGCTTGACTCCCGTTGCACGTTCATACAGACCGCATTCTAAACAGCTGCTGTGTGAACGGGACATTTCGAGACTGACACCTGTAAAGAAAATCCGGTTGTCAATCCCAAAAACTGAGAGTGTGAACGTAGCCTACAGGACTGACAACCGTATTCTGCTGCTGTGTGAACGTGGCCTGAAGGTCTTATGGGTTTGGAACAACATAAGGGTGTGTTCACACTTGGCATCTTTTTTGACAAGATAAAGTTGACAAGAACGCTTTTTTAAGTAAAATAAAAAGCTGGCAGTGTTTTGGTTACAAATAACAGCAGAGGGTGCCTTTTGTTGCTATAACAACAGCTGCAACAGCCTAGCACTGTGTGCTGCAGAAAGGTCGAGAAAGAGTAAAAAGTTGGCTCTTGCAAATTCTTCAAAACTGTTCACTAAGTTTACGATTAAATTTCATATTTGAAATCACCAATGAATCTGACAACAACTGTATCATAAATGTTTATTTTGCTCAAATAGCATTAAAAAAAGCTTATTTCTCAGGCTAGATCATCCAGTGCGCATGCGCAGTCCTGAGCACGCGTCTCAGAACGCTGACTGTTTCTATAGCAACCGGGACTTCTAACGGCAGCTGCAGTGATGCGCTGACTTTACCGATTAGCGATTGGCTCTTTTGTTCAGAAGGCGGGGCTTCGTTCGATAGAGCGGCCATATTGAGTGTTGCATTTTTCCCCATTCAAAACTATAGGAGTGACACGTCTTCGGTATTCTATAGTCTTTGCTTGTCTTTGGTCAGCTGTCAAAAAGGTGCTTGATGCAGGGCGGGTTTTTTTCAGAAAAGTTTAACTTTTTTCAACTTGAAACGACGCTCTGAGCTGCAGAAAAAGATGCCGGCGGTGGAGTTTTAAAAAGCGCTCAGGACTTTTTTCAAAACACAGTTTACTCCATAGGATTATAATGTAAAACAGACGCTGGCAGCTTCAAAAAAGACGCCAAGTGTGAACATAGCCTAAATGATGACAGAATTTTCATTTTTGAGTGAAATATCCCTTTAACTATGAACTATGACAGAATTTTCAGTTTTGAGTGAGCTATCCCTTTAACAAATGAACTATTAAAGGTGACATATTATGCCCCTTTTAACAATATGTAATATAAGTCTCTGTTGTCCTCAGAATGTGTCTGTGAAGTTTCAGCTCAAAATACCCCACAGATCATTTATTATATCATTTTGAAAATGCCTATTTTGAGTGGAAGCAGAAACACGCTATATTAGAGCATGTGTCTTTAAATGCAAATGAGCTGCTGCTCCCCGCCCCCTTTTCCAGAAGAGAGCTGCGCCATTACAGCTCCTACCTGCTAAAAACATCTGTTTTGGTTCTGATTATTATGTTTATCATGCTAAAATCATGTGTTTTAAACCATATTAGTTTAACCTTCTGATATACGGTTTTCTAAGTGCACACATGGAAAGAAAGCGGCTGTCACAGCATGTGAGTAATAAACTAAGTTCTCATCCACACACAAGGCTGTGATCGTCTGTGCAGCTAAAGGCAGAACAGTTAGCATGTTTTGCTCAAACTTTCGCCATGGCATTAGAACAGGTACACCATTGTCGCTTGCGAAATCAAAATGACGGCGCTGTGGGTGGAAGCTTACAGATTAAGGGGCGGTAATATTATAATGAGATCCCTTTGCAACGTCACTAGGGGAACGAGATCAGACGCGCTTGTTTTTTCAGACGCTTGCAGAGAAAGGCTTACCGAAACAAAGTTACTGAGTTAATCTTTTTCACATTTCCTTGGTTGGTAGATGCACCAGGGACCTGATTATAACACTTAAAACCTGGAAAAGTCAGATTTTCATGATATGTCACCTTTAAATCTATTAAAATGCAGTTGTAACCTGTGAGGAAGAGCTGTGTGTCCAGTAGTTTGCAGGTCTGCTCTCGCTCTAGTTTGCAGAGTTTGGCGCTCAGGCTAGCGTGTGTGCCGTCGCAGTAGACCCTGCACTGGCAGAAGCGTCGGGCGTACAGGCCGTCGGGCGTCATCCAGAGCAGGACCCCCCCCTCCAGCGCTCCTCTCTCAGCCTGAGGCAGAGGCACCAGCTCTGGGCCGCTGTAGCTCCAGCTGTCCTCATGAGGAGCCAGTCGACAGCCCTCTGCGTTTGAGACGGTGATGTCTGCAACCAGAGTCTCTCCGCTGAACACTGTCACCTGCAGACGGCCGTCTGGAAGAGTCAGAGACGCAGGGCAGTTTCCAGACTGCTGCTAGGCGGTTGCTAGGCATTTTAGGTCATTGCTAGGCAGTTGCTAGTTGGTTCCAAAAATGTACTAAGTAGTTACTGGGTCATTTGTAGGTAATTGCTAGGCTGTTGCTAGGCATTTTAGGTTGTTGTTAGGCAGTTGCTAAGTTTCTTCTATGTAATTACTGGGGCGTTTTTAGGTCGTTGCTAGGCAGTTGCTAGGTGGTTCCAAAAATGTACTAAGTAATTACTGGGGCATTTTTAGGTCGTTGCTAGGCAGTTGCTAGGTGGTTCCTAAAATGTACTAAGTAGTTACTGTGTCATTTGTAGGTAGGTGCTAGGCTGTAGCTAGGCATTTTAGATCGTTGCTAGGTGGTTGCTAAGATGTTCTAAGTAGTTACTGGATTATTTGCAGGTCATAGCTAGGCAGTTGCTAGGTGGTTGCTAAGATGTTCTAAGTAGTTACTGAGTCATTTGTAGGCAGATGCTAGGCTGTTGCTAGGCATTTTAGGTAGTTGGTAGGCAGTTGCTAAGTTTCCTCTATGTAATTACTGGGGCATTTTTAGGTCGTTGCTAGGCAGTTTCTAGGTGGTTCCAAAAATGTACTAAGTAATTACTGGGGCATTTTTAGGTCGTTGCTAGGCAGTTGCTAGGCATTTTAAGTTGTTGCTAGGTGGTTGCTAAGATGTTCTAAGTAGTTACTGGGTCATTTGTAGGTCATTGCTAGGCAGTTGCTAGGTGGTTGCTAAGATGTTCTAAGTAGTTACTGGGTCACTTGTAGGTAGGTGCTAGGTCAGAGCTAGCATTTTAGGTCGTTGCTAGGCAGTTTCTAGGTGGTTGCTAAGATGTTCTAAGTAGTTACTGGCTCATTTGTAGGTCATTGCTAGGCAGTTGCTAGGTGGTTGCTAAGATGTTCTAAGTAGTTACTGGGTCACTTGTAGGTAGGTGCTAGGCTGTAGCTAGGCATTTTAGGTCGTTGCTAGGCAGTTTCTAGGTGGTTGCTAAGATGTTCTAAGTAGTTACTGGGTCACTTGTAGGTAGGTGCTAGGCTGTAGCTAGGCATTTTAGGTCGTTGCTAGACAGTTGCTAGGTGGTTGCTAAGATGTTCTAAGTAGTTACTGGCTCATTTGTAGGTCATTGCTAGGCAGTTGCTAGGTGGTTGCTAAGATGTTCTAAGTAGTTACTGGGTCACTTGTAGGTAGGTGCTAGGCTGTAGCTAGGCATTTTAGGTCGTTGCTAGGCAGTTTCTAGGTGGTTGCTAAGATGTTCTAAGTAGTTACTGGCTCATTTGTAGGTTGTAGCTAGGCAGTTGCTAGGTGGTTCCTAAAATGTACTAAGTAGTTACTGGGTCATTTGTAGGTAGGTGCTAGGCTGTAGCTAGGCATTTTAGATCATTGCTAGGCAGTTGCTAGGTGGTTGCTAATATGTTCTAAGTAGTTACTGGGTCATTTGTAGGTCGCAGCTAGGCAGATGCTAGGTGGTTGCTAAGATGTTCTAAGTAGTTACTGGATCATTTGTAGGCAGGTGCTAGGCTGTTGCTAGGCATTTTAGGTAGTTGGTAGGCAGTTGCTAAATTTCCTTTATGTAATTACTGGGGCATTTTTAGGTCATTGCTAGGCAGTTGCTAGGTGGTTGCTAAGATGTTCTAAGTAGTTACTGAGTCATTTGTAGGTAGGTGCTAGGCTGCAGCTAGGCATTTTAGGTCGTTGCTAGGCAGTTTCTAGGTGGTTGCTAAGATGTTCTAAGTAGTTACTGGGTCATTTGTAGGCAGGTGCTAGGCTGTTGCTAGGCATTTTAGGTAGTTGGTAGGCAGTTGCTAAGTTTCCTCTGTGTAATTACTTGGGCATGTTTAGGTCGTTGTTAGGCAGTTGCTAGGTGGTTCCTAAAATGTACTAAGTAGTTACTGGGTCATTTGTACGTAGGTGCTAGGCTGTTGCTAGACATTTTAGGTTGTTTCTAGGCTGTTGCTAGGTGATTGCTAAGATGTTGTAAGTGGTTGCCAGGGTGTTGCTAGGGAGTTTATTACCTGACAGAGCCATGGCCTCCGCTGATCTCATGCTGGAGTCCAGAGTGAATGGAGAGGGAGGCGACTCAAACACGTTACAGCTGTAGCAAGAGCCACTTATCTGGTACCCTACACACACACACACACACACACACACACACTCATGTTTGTTTCTGTGAATTGTGAGGCCTTTCCATAGGCTTCTATTGTTTTTATGCTGAAAAAACTATATTTTTTATCCCCTAACCCAATCCTACCCCTTACAGAAAACCTGTTTGCATTGTTATACTTTCAGATAAACATCATTTACTATTTTTAATCATTTTTTTCCAGTCCCCACAATCTCAAAAATTTCAGGTTTTACTATCCTTGTGGGGACATTTGGTCCCCACAATGTAGCATAAACAAGAACTCAGACACACACACACACACACGCACACACACTCACACTCACACACAGACACACACACACACACACACACACAGATTGTGAATACCGGCATCCCAGCGTGAGTTCTGGCTGAAGTGGACGTCTGAAAGTGAGTTCTGGTCACACAGGAAGTCCCTCCTGCTCCTGTCAGCAGCAGACAGGAAGTTACACACCTGTACAGATAGACAGACACAGAAATGGATCACTACCATACCTGTTTGATTATAATGGCCAGATATTACTTTGGAGTTCAATTTAGTAATGAATTGCAATAAGCTTGTTTACCTGACCCTCCACAGGTTCATATGAGGGATAAAACGGGTAGTTATGGTGACCTGAGCTGGTGGAAACATTCTCAAATGATTTTGGTGCTGAAATTAAAGAGAAATTAATTAATTAATTAATTGTCATTGGGTTTTTTTATTATTAATTTTTATTATTTATATACAAATATGCTAATTTCTGTATATTTATAAATTACATTGAAAATATTTAATAAATATTTATCTATATTTTAATTTTAATTATATATAAATATATTATATATAATTATATATTATATATAATTTTTATTATTTATTTAATAGTATCTATCTATCTATCTATCTATCTATCTAATTCATATTTATTAAAAAAACAAATATATATATATATATATATATATATACCTCTTTTGAAATTAGTTGTAATGTAATTACATTTTTTATCATTTTTTATTATTTATATACATTTCTATATATTTAGAAATTACATAGAATAAATATTATCTATATATTGATTAATATTATAATTAATTATTTGTATAATTATTAATAATTTTTATATAATTATATATAATTATAATGAATTATCTATATAATAATTATTTATTCATTATTACTCCCACACATACATTTTTATTATTTGTATACATATATGGTAATTTCTTTATATTTATAATTTACATTGAAAATATTTAATAAATATTTATCTATATTTTAATTTTAATTAAATATATTTAATTATATATAAATATATATAAATATATTATATATAATTATATATTATATATATTATAATTTATATATAATAATATATTAT
>JAFVLL020028939.1:0-5000 GCA_021397915.2 Tor tambroides | reverse complement strand
ATGACACATGAACGCTTTTCATACACACCCATGAGAACGGCTTCGTTTCGATTGATGTTATGACACTATATGAAACTGGCATGGTTGCTCAAAATGTATATTTTTGAACATATTTTATTCATTTCACATCTTCAGCCCTGCAGGAAAGTTTGTTATTTACCAGCAGCCGTTAACGCAAGACTGAAATTAGGCTTAAAAAATATTGCTTTCCATGCAATTAAATTTAAAAAGGTAAATCCATCATTTTTAAACCTTTTAATAATTATTAAAATATTTATTTATATATTTTATACATGAATAATATAGTTGCTTCTATATTTTATTTATATGTGTTTATTTATTTAAGCATCTTTCCTAAAAACATGGCAGGTTTGCAAAAGCAAGATGATACATTTATTAATAATTTTCTAAAAATATGGTCATTTATTGTTACCTTTGTCTGTTACTTCATGTAGACAAGCATATTTCTAGATCAATATACTATGAAACTATTATATCTCATGTTTATTCAGGTATTTCCGGTGTTCAAATATAAATGCAACAGTCCAAAAATACATATTTGTCTGATTCATTTTGACATTTCTTTATTATTTTCAGAGCCATATGTTCTGATTTTGACTCACTGACTGAATTATTTCATGGAAACAAAGTAAAAATGTCTTTTCTGCCTTTTCTGCATCTTTCATTTTGACTTACACACACACACACACACTTGTGCAAAACTGCTGTTAGAAAGTTACAAAACATGACATAGTAATTCATTGTCTTGTGAGATTTCTCACGCTTTCTTTTCCTCACCTGAAAACAGGGAAAGTTTGATTTCACTTGTGGGATCTAGTGAAACATGCGCCGCTTTCTTCAAGAATCACCTGATAATGAGTTTCACAGCGTTCGTTTTTCAGAAAGTGTGAATGCTTTGCCAGCGGTTTTCTCAGAAGATGCCTCCAGTCATTTATGATTGATCTTGAACAGGACAAGTCTCTGTGATCTTCAGGTCTGTAGAAACGGCTTAAGTTCCTTCTTCAATATACATCTGTGGGATTTTTTCACCTGTTTGATGGAAATACTGCATTTAATCACTTAATTACAGATTAAGAGGAGGAGAAATACAAGATCTTGAAAATCCCTCAAAAATAAAGCACTGTTTTTCAAAGAGATGCTGTAGAAGAGCCATTTTTGGTTCTCCAAAGAACGTCACAGTGAACGTTTCCTAGTGCACTTCTAACAATGAAGGTTCTTTATTGGCATCGATGGTTCCAAGAAGAACCTTTAACATCCATGGAAAAATTCTTAATAGTGAAAAACAAAGAGAACTCAGGGTTCTTCTATGAAATGTTCACTGAAAGGTTCTTCAGGGAATCCAAAATGGTTCTTCTATGGCGTTGGTGTGAAAACTCCACTCTGGAACCTTTATATTTTAAGAGTTTCTGAAGAACCTTTTGCCACTTTAAAGAACCCGAATGTAAAGACCATTAAAAGTACTTCATGGAACCATCAAACACTTTTAAAACTAAAGCTTTTTTACTGGAATTGTTGGTTCCATGAAGAACCTTTAACATCCAATGAAACCTTTCCATTCCACAAAAGGTTCTTTATTGGAAAAACATTCTTTAGATTATTAAAATGTTCTTCACACAAAGAAAAAAAAAGGTTCTTTTAAGAATTGATCACTGAAAGGTTCTTTGGAGAACCAAAATGGTTCTTCTATGGCATCACTGCGAAAACCCTGTTTTGGGACCTTTATTTTTAAGTATGTAGCTTTATTTTCAATTGCAGTGTCATAAGAACCATTTTTTGATTCCCCAATGAACAGTTCCTAGAAGAACATTCTGAAGAACCCTTTTCCACTCTAAAGAACCTTTTGTGGAATACAAAGTTTCTATGGATGTTAAAAGTTCTGTGTGGAACCATCAATGCCAATGAAGAACCTTTAAGAGTGTTTGGTGATTCCATAAAAAACTCGAGATTCTCAAGAAAGTTCTCAAGATTACAAAAAGAGGTTCTTTGAAGAACCATAAATAGTTCTTATAGCATCTCTATGAAAAATGCTACTTTATATTGGAGGGATTTTCAAGATTTTCTTGTCTTTCTCCATTCCTTATGCTTATATAATGATTCAGCATAAACAGTCAAACCTACATTTTTTTCAGACACCTTCAACGTTTCTCACATTATCACAGTTTATTCGCTATAGTTTAGAAAATGGTAATAAAATATGACAAGAACTCAGAGTTAAGCTGTGTCAGAACAAATTCATCTTGATAATGTCAGATAACTTTGATAGAAAGGTTTGTAACAAAACATGGTCAGGTCAAAGTGTCAAATCAGATTTTTGGTCCCAAATTTTACTGCTAGTCCACTCTATGAAGAATTTTTAAGTATAATATGTCACAGTTTACTTTATTTTGCTATCATCACTTACAGAAGTCAACTATAGTGTCCTGCACCCACTAGTAAAAAAATATCCAAAATTATACCTGGTGTCTGAATAATTTTTGGTTTGACTGTATATTCATAAAACAGTAATACAGATGCTAATGGGCATTTTTTGGAGCCTAATTTGACCTACACTTCACACCTACTGGGCCAAACCACCCCTGCCAGGCCTGTGGGATTGATTTAAGTGCACAAACAGCAGTGTACACTTGACCAGCTGAACTCTCACAGCTCACCATCAGACCTGCTGCAAACCTAGCCATTGCAACGTCAACAGGTCGTGCTGCTAAATTCAACCGTTTTGCCCGGCAACAGAGCCCTTTGCCCCCCTCTGTCCTCAAATCCAGCAACAGCTGCTGCCATATTCTTTCACACATGCCAAAAAAACACACACAGGCTTTTCTCATTTGAACTGAAAGAAAAACCGGAAAACCATAAGTTGCTAAAAGAGTTCAACACCTTGTCCCAAAAGCAAGAAACAGTAAATGTCCTAATCAAATATGCTGTCTTAGAGGAAGCCAGAAGCTGTGTGCCTTGGACAGATGTTCTCAGGGCTGAGTTTGGGGTTTGGGCTTCAGTGGGGCCTTTAGAGACAGATTAAACACAAGAAAAGCAAATCAGACTTCATTTCATGAATGCAAGTGCATGCATTGGATGTGCACTGGGGTTTACAACTCAACATCAGGTTATTAGTGACAATTTTTACATGCATTCTCAAAGAAACCACAGCATGATGCACAATGCACAGGCCTTACTTTAATATGATTGCAGCACAATCTACTAACCACTTTTCCCCAAATTATTATCCAATATATGAAATTGCATGCATGTCATATATAGCTAGCCTATATAAATATGTATGTTTATGTAACCCATTTTTGTACCTATATCATGCACATGTATATCCATCCTAAAACCTGTCAGTTTTTATATTATATGAGTAAATGTAAAAGATAGGCACAATTACAAAAAACATATAAACAAAAAGATTTTTGTATATAGGCCTATATTGTTTTAATAAAGTTGCATATATAAGTAAATATAGGCTATATTGTTCACATATATGTTTGCAACATATAGTAGGCCTACCATAAAAAAAAAGTTTTTTTAAAAAAAGAAAATCATAATATGCACATATACAAATTTGATATGGGGATTTTATATATGTTATAAACTTATGTAAGTATGTTAAAATATTGCCTCGTAAGCTAGGTAAACTATATGGCAATAACACTCTTGATAGCCTATGTGGCAATATATGCCATATTACATTTCCACAAGGGATAAATTATTTAAATATGTGTTATTTAGTGTAAAAAGTGCTGAAAATCTGCGAAATACCTCGCAAATAAACAGAACAAAACATCCTAACATCCATGTTTCTTTATTGACCACAGTAAATCCAATTAAACACAGAAGCATCCAACAAGAAGTGCAAATAGCAATGTGAGAATATACAAAAGTATTAATTTAGCACGACATTGTGACAAACCAAGATGAATATTGTTAATTGAGAAAACCTGGTGAGAAGCGCGCTTTGAGCACATTTTGAAAAATCTTTTCGGGGTTTTATTTAAACGGTTGTGCTGATAATAGAAACTGTAAATGTTGGGTTAAATTAGAAAACAATACAAAATATATATCTGGACTGTTTGCAGCACTTGCTATGTCTGATGTTGTGGTGTCAGGTTGCGCTGACGGTTGTTATTCACATTGGAGACTGTGAAAATATCACAAAAATCCCCTTCAATTCCCCACGCACTCGCTGCTATACATGCACTTTAACACACAGATGTAAACATTCCTCTGTCCTGTCCGTGAAGATCGCTCTCAGGGGACGCTGAAGGGGCCAGAGGCTCGATCAGGGACAGCCCCTCATATCCCAGCACCTGCGGACACGCATGCTCAGCAGATGATGGTTAATGAAACCCCTGCAGACCAGCGTGACGCTGAGGCCTTGGGCCTCTGGGAAGTGAAACAGTCTTATCGACTTTTCCAGAGCTTTATCTTTGCTTTCACATGCGTGCATCAAAGAAATTCTGATTCAAGACCCAAGCGCTCCTAATACTGTAAACACAGTCTATTATTATTATTATTATTATTATTATTATTATTAAAATAAATTATTTAAATGAGTAAATTATCTGATTCCAGTGTCTGAAATGAACACAACTAAACTATTAAAATTGTAGCATTTTTACAAGATAGATAGATAGATATATAGATAAATAATTTAATTATGTGTATATAATGATAGTATTATTATTATTATTATTATTATTATTTTAATAATAATAATAATGTCTGTGTGTGTCTGCGTGTGTGTGTGTGTGTGTGTGTGTGTGTATGTGTATGTGTGCGTGTGTGTGTCTGGGTGTCTGTCTGTGTGTGCGTGTCTGTGTGTGCGTGTGTGTGTGTGTGTGCGTGTGTGTGTGTCTGTGTCTGTGAGTCTGTGTGTCTGTGTCTGTGTGTGTGTCTGTGTGTGTCTGTGTGCGTGTGTGTCTGTGTGTGTCTGTGTGTGTCTGCGTGTGTCTGTGTGTGTGTGTGTGTGTGTGTGTGTGTCT
>JAFVLL020028938.1:0-44238 GCA_021397915.2 Tor tambroides | reverse complement strand
TTTTTTTTTTTTTTTTTTTTTTTTTTTTTTTTTAAATGAAAGTCAATGGGATCCAAAGTTTGCATCCCATTGACTTTCATTGTATACGTCAAAACCAGTTGAAACGATCCCTCTAAGGTTTAGTGTTCCTAACTATAACCTTAGTTTCATTTCATAGATTTTAAAAAAGATAACATTCCTGAAGCATTATTAATTGGAAACATCTCTCATACCGCATATAAAAGAGAATTTTGCCCAGCGTTTGCTATGATTGTTATTACTGGGTGATTTTTTGGAGACTAATTGTGTTATAGTATTGGTGTTGATGTGTGTAGTATAAGCTCATGCTGCTGTTCAAGATTGGCTATTAATTAGCCCTTTCCACTTAGACTTTTACAATTGCTGCTTAACATACATGTACACTCTGATTGTGTGCACTTAAAACACTCTCATATTCTTAATTACAGCACTGGATACATTCCTGCAACTATAGAGTGTGCGCACACACACACACACACACACACACCATATGCCATGAAACCTTACAGAATTAATTGGTGGTTGTCACGTATAGTGGCATCTTCATTAGTTTCTTGGAGCTCAAGCCATTGTGTGTATCTCGCACACACACACACATACAGAAGGTAGGAGTAGGAAATAGGAAAGTTACATGATATTAAAATGAATAAATTCATAAAGATGTTATTTTCAACCTAATATATGTGTCTGAGGCAATGGTATCAACTATCACACTGTTTTAAAAGTGTAAACACAACACTTCACATCACGGTGTTAGCATTAGCATTTGATAGTATCGCTTACCATCCTTATTTCGCAAAGAGCTAGAATGTAAATACGGTTATTTTCCCTCAGAATGCATATGGATGGTAGTAAAGGACATGGGAGGAATATGGTGTAACTATTCAGACCAGTGTTTATATGGGAACAGGAAGAGTTTTCCCTCTCAGCTTCACTATATAGTAATTTCATAAGATTATTCAATAAATACCTCTAAGATAAACCGAGATAAGTCACATTGAAACTTGACTTGAGCATAACTGTGATTACATATTTACCAATTGTGCTTTCATATCTTACAAATGAAATGTATATCTTTTAACTGCAACTTTATTTCTCATTAGATATTTTATTGGCATGCCTAATGAACTAAATACATAAGTGACAGATTCTTTCTGCTACTCGAATCTGATTGGCTGAGAGCCTTTTCCAGCCATGCGATATTCTAATGATAACAGAACTCCAACCATTTCCCTGTTTGTATCATTCTGCTTGCAGTATTTCTTACAGCGAGTGTCAAGGCAGATGCCTAAATCCACTATAACTTTATAAATAATACTGTTTTTGTTTCACAGAATGTAGTTTTAAAGGGGTCATCTGATGCCCATTTTGCACAAGTTGATATGATTCTTTAGGGTCTTAATTAAAAGCCTATAACATACTTTGGTTAAAATTTCTCAGTGGTAGTGTAAAAAACACCTTTTTTACCCCGTCAAAATCAGCTCTGTTTTCAGCAAGCCGTTTTTTGGTTCTTGTTGCTTTAAATGCTAATGACTCTCTTCTGTGGGGTGACGAGCAGTACTGTTTACTTTGTCCGCGAAACTGGCTAACTAGCACATTATTAGGAAAGGCGATTTGCAAAGATTCATAAAATACCCTTATACTCACTTCTTCTGTAGATGAAGCTGGATCACGAATGATTCGTGCAAACATAGACACATTTATGTAGATCGGGGATTGGCACATTCCCTTCAAAGTGAAAGTAACATTAATCCTCTGCGTCTTCAGTGGCTCTTATGTCGGGAGTAAATGACGACTGCTTTATTCATTACATCCAACAACAAAACACTTCAATCGCTTAATATGAGACATCTTGTCTTCCCCTGCACTGGAGTCAACACAATGGTGCTCAGACTTTTTACAGCTCACTCAGCTCTCAGGGCGGGTCTAAGGTAAGATGGCCTTGTCAATCAACTATCGTGGGAGGGGCCTGTACATAACTATGTCATTCTGACAGGGCTCTCAGAACAGCCTGATTTGAGAAAGGGGATTTTAAAATAGGGATTTAAAAAAAAAACACTGGGTGGATTGTTATCATTATAGGATGGATGTGTACACACACTTCCAACACACATTTATGTTCAAACAACTTGAAAAGTGAAATTTGCATCCGATAACCCCTTTAAGAGTTTTTAGGCAAGAATATATTTGTTTAGACTTCAACAACACATTGCAAAATGCAGCCAACAAATGCACTGAGCAGCACTGTCATCGGAAATCACCCTTAACAGATGAAAGGATAGAACAACAAAGATATTGCTTCCCTCAGCAGACATTCAAACTAATATTTTATTGTGAATATGAAATTGAGCTAAAGAATAAATTTTGTATCAGATGCAGGTAGTCACACCTGCTCAGTCAATCTCTCTCTCATAATACTCTACATCAGGGTTACTCAATAGGCGGAACCCGCAGAACACCCGCAGAAATTTATTCCTCCCGTCGGCACTGTTTTGGAATTGCGCTCTCTTGCTAATTTGCCCTGTTTAGTAAAACACGCCCATAATCATTACCTGAGATTATCACTGTAATATTTTGTCTCTGCTGCGACAACGCAGAAAATATATACCATTTCTAAAACAGAATCTCGTTTTGCTTATTGTCACGTATCGCTATCGCGGGTGGTTAGGACAAAAACTACATTGAAAAGATACTTTTTATCGCGTTGTGTTGCGTCTGGTTGGGGCAGAAGGTGTTACAGTTTGATCCCCCCCCCAAAAAATCTAAGTATAAAAATATTAATGCTGACAGATCTAATAATTGAATCTGCAATTAGGGAAAGTGGAGAGAAGAGATCCAGTCTGGAGATGAGCAGGAACAGCTGATTTGCATGGCAGACATGGCGATCCAGATTTCTTATTTGTTCATTTGTTTTTAATATTCAACAGACAAAGTTCTTCTGTATCTATACAAAAATGTTCATAATTGTTTGAATAAAACAGACTACTGGGGAAAAAATCTGAATATTTATCTTGTGACCATCTCGTGACTATTTTAACAAAAGCAACAACAATATAATAATTGTAACAATAATAATAATAATAATAATAATAATAATAATTATATATATATATATATATATATATATATATATATCAGTCAGTCAGTGGCCCTTGGCTTGGTATTGTTGGCAGAATTCGCCCCTTGGCGAAAACTAATTGAGGAACCCTGCTCTACATAATACAGTGAGCTTTTAATGAAGCAACTCAATGTTCCTTCATTACTATTTCTGAAGTGACGTTTTCGAATGAGTAAGGAGGTTTGGGCTCAGCTGTAGGGCTCACACTCCACTGGTGTCTCTTTTTTATTAACACACTTGTGCCGTCAAACTGTTGTATAAATGCAATATCGCTCTCATAACAGTGTGATATGGCTGTATATCAGCAAGCTGTGATTACAGGCACTCGGCCTGTGGCCAGCATTTCACCTAAAATTAGCCAGCTTTTATTTTGGCAGGTAAGTATGTAAGTAAGCGAGTATGAGCCTATGCACACCAGTTTTTGAAGCGTGAATAAAGTGTCAGTTTCAAAGTTTGCTCTGAAACTGGCAGCACATAGCCTAGATTTATGCATTCAGATTAGATGAACATCTTATACAGTATTACAGTTCGTCGATCTACATTAAATCAGTAATTGTGCATTAACCGCTGTCAACAGTGTGCATTTCTTCTTTCGGTCGCGTTTGCGCACCTGCACACCTACACACCACTAATGTGCATCCCTGAATATATATGTATGCTGGGGAAAATAAAATGGTGTAAGATTTACTTTTTCTTTCCATCACTGTCACTGCATGGAAATGAGCAGCTCAGACATTCTACTAAATGTCTTGTTTTGTGTTCCACTGAAGAAAGAAAGCCATACAAGTTTGTAATGACTTCAGAGACAGTATGTCAGTACACACACAAATTTTTGAGTATTATTGTTCAGCTATTACCCTGTAGGAGTGTTGAGATATGGCTCTAGGTGTGCAGTAAACCATCATTTATAAACCATCAAATTACAGCAATTTTGGCTGTTTGTTTTTTAAGAGCCGCATGCATCTCTGTGTGACACACATCCCTGTATGTGTAATATACTGGTGCACGCGTGTGTCTGAGGAGAGTGCATTAGACCGATATTAACCTCAGAGGTGAGGAGAGGATGTCATGATGAGAATCGCCCACAGTGCTCAAACTCTTTTTAATTAAATCCTGAACCGCGGAGCACATTTATATGTGTGTGCGTGGCTGTCGGTGCCAGGGTTGACTAATGAGTCGTCCTGTTGGTATCCTGGTCACATTGCATCGGCCTAGTGACACCGGTGTGCTGAGCGGAAGAAGACGGGGAGAGTTAAATGAAATTTTCCTCAGAGATCCAAACAGGGGACAGCAGGGGCCTCGATCTCGCCTCATCTCACCAGCCTGAGAGGATGATGCTTCCCTTCAGTCCCACTGTCAGCGAGGAGTGGAGGAGAACATGAATGCTCCCTCAAAGGTGAAGAGGAGATGGGAAATAGACTAAGAGACAACAAGAGAATGAAATAACGGTAGAAGGAGGGAGAAACTGACCCATGAGCTCTGTCCCAGTGTTTCTTGCTCTAGCTGTCTTTGAATGAATCCGTTCAATCAGTGTGCAAAACTTGAATCTGAATAATACTTTCACTACTGATTTAGTTCTTGAGCTCACTGGAAGGGAAGATTATCCATGAATAATGACTCAAATTTTGATGTGTTTTTCAAAAAAATCTATCACATGGCTTAAATATTGGTCTTTTTTCTACTACAGCTATTGCACGGCTTCAGAAGTCTTGGAATATAACAGACAGTCATTTTGGACACTTTTATGGTAATTTTGCATCCTTATTGAAGCTTTAAAGCATTAGTCCTCATTCAGTGTAATTGCATGGAAAATAATGACCTTTACAGTTCAAAATTAAGTAATACAGGTTTGGAACCACCTAAAAGCGACTAAATCATGACAGATTATCCATTTTTCAGAGCACTATATGTAGAAATTATGTGCTGTGAAGACTTTAGTTATTATTGCCTCTACTGTGACATGAATCATTGTGTAAATAATCTACTAATTAATGTTATTAACTTACAAGTAATTAATTCACATATTGATTCTTACATAATGATAGCTTAGAGCTAATGCAAGTGCCCTTATTGATGTTTTACATGTTCATTTGGGAATAAGGGTGGAGTTTAATATACAGCTTGCACTTCTGTTGGTTTACTTAATGAATGGGGGGGGGGGGGGTACTGCTTGTATACACATTTAAGTACTTTGTGTCACAAAGGTAAGTGCTGGCATTAACATTTTATTATATTTTTTGATTTCAGATCCATCATTGGATAAGAAGAAAATCTTGCCTGAAATTATGGTCAGTTGCAGCATTTGCTAAGGTAAGGACTGATTAGCAATATTGTTTGGCTTTTTTGCCTTTATTTAGTTAGACAATCAGTAAGTGTACAGAGAGAAAAGAGAGATGGGATCAGAAAGGACCATTTCTAAATTCGAAATTCAAACTTGGGTTGCTCAAAGTGCAACCACACTGCATGTCAGAGCGCTGCCCACACGGCTGATTAATAACAGGTTGGGTTTAACAAAATATCAGTTGCAGATATGAAAGAGTTGACTATCAGAAAGAAGAAAATTGTACAAGTGAGAAGTGTAGCTTATTTGACACAAATATTATATATGCTCAAACCTTACATTTTTGTTTCTATTCATTAGAGGGGGAAGAAAAAGAATCCTGACAACTTTATCTGGCTGTGTGTGTGTGTGATTGTGTGTGTGTGTGTGTGTGTGTGTGTGTGTGTGTGTGTGTGTGTGTGTGTGTGTGTGTGTGTGTGTGTGTGCATTCATAGTGAGCATTGATTTTTCTAGCCCTAGATTCTTAAAGATGAATTCACGTGACAGAGCAGCAGATCGGATCAAATCTTAAAATCTCTCAAACAATCGCTCCTCTTCTCCTCTCAGGATAGAGGGATGAGACGGGCAACAAGGTGGACTACTGGGGGAGGGGAGATGGAGGCAGTAGCGATGATGGGAGAGTATCATCCTCTTCATTTCATTTCTATATGCAGGTCTGACAGCTGTTACATTTATGATTTAGATGAAATGTCAGTCACATAGACCTCATTTACATCTATCTATCTATCTATCTATCTATCTATCTATCTATCTATCTATCTATTGCATTCTGTAAGTACTGACCAAAGTACCTTCCAAATTTTTGTGCATTTGTAAAAAAATACATTAATCAGATGTACTGTATATGCATTTGTTTCTCCGCAGATATATAGTTGCCAGTTGGTTGATATGGCAGCTCATGTAGAAGTGCTCTTTGTTTTGTGTGAGTGATAGCCAGTATCTGTTAGAGAGACCTTGTTTGCCGCCTTGAGACAGTGACAAGCAGATACATTGTGGCACTGTAGAGGGGCTTAACGCAATCTGAGTGGCCCTAAATTTATTACGGCCAACTGGAAGCCTCGAGGGAGCCAAGCACAGTCCCTGATTGGCTGGTGAGATTATCATCTCTAATTGGATGATTATGTTACCCACAAGTCCATTCTCTCGTTACGCTGGCCGTCGCGGAACTGCCAGAGGTGATGAATATTGAGCGCCTGTCGTGGTCCGTCTATCAGCCCACATACATAAACACACAAACATCAACAGATCACTGTCACATTTTCTACGCTTCTCCACTCTTATTGGGGCTTAATTGATTTTGGAACTGGCTGTGATACTTCATTTTAGCTCTGCAGTGGGAACTTGGCTGTAAAATGTTAGTCATGTGACTGTGTCTCATTGAATCCAGGCTGAAAAGAACCGTTTTGGTTTAAGACATTGTTATTACAATGTAGTAATTAGCATTCCAAGAGTAATTTCTTGTGCTTTTGAAGAATTACAGAAATAATTATTTTAAAAATGAAAGTTCTGTCACCTTTTACTCACCCTCATATCTATGCAAACCTGTATGAGTTTCTTTATTATGTGGAACATAAAAGAAGATATTTAACAGATTGCAATGGCTGGTCTTGGACAAAAAGGGCAATCATCAATAAAATTAGTCTGTACACTGTAAAGTGTGGGGTTTTTTTTAGTATGAATTAAAGCATTCAGCTGTTTTTAACTAATAATAAAACCACTTAAATTGGATGTTACCACTTGTTCTTCATTATAGTCCAAGCATTTTGAAGACTATACTTAAGTTATCATTCTCTGAAATTATCCTCTCCACCACAGGTGTCGATTCACTTTTTTTATTTTTTCTTGGGCATATTTAAACTTGATCAGTTATTAGACATTGAGACGAAATCAAACTTGGTGCAGTATGTTTTGACAAGCTTGAATAGTAGTGATGCAACAGGGAAGTCAAATCTTGAATGACACATATATGGAAAGCTACCAGTTATGGAATGTTTTGTTAAGTTAGAATACATTTTATATATAAAAATTGACAGTTTCAGTGGAAGAGAGGCTGTTCAGTTAAGTAATTGGGACGTGGGAAGAGGAGTATGACAGAATGTTGAGTGAACTAATGATTACAGTAGGTAATCATTACACTTTAAAATCTATACATAACTTGTGTACTCTATATTGTTCACTTCTTTGTCAAATACCTTTTTGGTTCATGAGTACACTCAAAAATGAACTCGATTTAAATGTGGACATTAGTTCTACATGTTGGAATTGAGTATTAAACATAACAAGACATAATGAAACACAAAACACTTTCCCTCTTTTTCTCTCTTCCTTGCATAAATCAGCAACTTAATTTTGACATTGTTCACAAATAGAAATCTAGTTTTTCCCCAAAAATTATTACTATGGGTTTAGTACACTTCCGTTTTACACCTTCAGTGTTGATTGCACACAATGCAATTACACTGTGACAAAATGTTTTAGAATTACAAATAATGACTAATCATTTTAATTAAGTGCATTGAACAAGCTGCAAATCTCATTTTTTTGAGTGCAGTTGAAATCCTTTTATTCGACTCTTGTGTTAACACATATTCAGAAAACTCTTTTGAAACCATCCCCGCTTGACAAAAGAGAGAACATCTTCTGCAGCTCTGTGAATATTCTCAGTTTTCCATGCATGCATCTCCAGGTTACAGGGTCCTCCATTAAAAACCTGCAATAAATCCACCTGTCCATCTCATCTCAACGTTCAAAGCCACAATGTCACAGAGAAACTAATATCTGTACCCTTCATTCACTCGCTCGTGCTTTATTTACCCGCTGACCCCCATCATGGTCCAAATGCACTGATCCATGTCAGCGTGACAGACAGGGTGAGCGTGGATGCGGACCGATTCATTTCAGCTAGCGTGCTGAGGAGGAGGGGGAGGGGCACGCATCCAACCCACACTCATTCAGACGTCTTTCTTTCACCAACCGATAGCTCAACCTCTCGTAAGCTCACCGTATGCCCCGGCTCCATTCGCTGACCGCAATCGTTTCAGCGAGGTTATAAAACTGTTCTGCAGCTTGTAGAGTAGACTTTTGGCTTGCTTTTGGGTCAAATACAAAAATAATAAGCGGTTTCACATAGCAGCCTTTGAAAACCACAAAATTTAGCTTTCTATTGATGTATTCGGTTTGGCACCCTGCTCCAGTGTTGGCTGCCCTCACTCTCAGCTGTGTTTGTGTGTGTGGGCTGCTTATGCAAGCACCGCCGGAAACGCAAAGCACTTGAATCTCTGACTCTTGGCCTCTTTGACTTCGCTTCCGCTTTGTTGGTGTACTGAGAACATTAGCCGGCTGTTCTCGGCTCTGTCACCTCCTACTGTTAAAGGAGTAGTTCACCCGAAGATGATTCTGTCATTATTTACTCACCCTGGTGTCATTCCAAAACGTATGTTTGTTTGTTTTTCCCCCCTAGTGGAACTGAAGAAAATAGTGACCTATTCATTATAACACGTTTGCAAACATACAGAAGGCTTGTTTTTGCATCAGTGATGTTGATGGGCAATTTGTGGTTTACTTATAGTACTTTTTGATTTGCCATTTGATTTCCGAAGAATTGGAATTATGATCATCGCATAAAGTACCAAAAATGGTGATGTTGATCATGTAACTTAAGGTGTTTGTTAGATGACCCATCACTCATTTCATCTCATGGCACCAACCAAGGCCTTTTATAATAGAATTATAGAAGAATGATCCAAAAAGTTTCTCTTCTTACTAGTCAGGAGAATTTTGTGAGATTCTGGATGACTTGTTGAGTCTCCTACTATATTGTCAACTCTAGGAAAAAAAAAGTAATAAAATCCTATTTATTTACAAAAAGTAGGGATTGGCGATATATCTCGCGCGATATGCATGCGCATCTCGTCAGTAAAGCCGGTTCCTTGATTAGCGCTAAATCTCCATCACTTGTTTTCAAATGGAGCGGCAGTTACTGGCATCACTGAGAAGCTACGCAATATCGCGTTCATTATAGTGAACGCGATATTGCGTAGCTTCTCAGTGATCTACGGCTCTGTGTATTAACTGCCGCTCCATTTGAAAACAGGTGATGGAGATTTAGCGCTAATCAAGGAACCGGCTTTACTGACGAGATGCGCATGCATATCGCGCGATATATATCGCCCATCCCTAACAAAAAGAATCACGGAAATAAGTTAACACAACTGCTAAACGCGGAAATAAATGGATAATTACACTATGAATTGTATATATAAGTGAAACTGTTTGAGCAGCAATGGAAAGTATTGTTTGCATAAACTTGTCATGATCATATAATATTATGGAATAACGGAATAACCCATTGTATTAGTTTAAACATTTGATAGATTAGCAATATCTCATTGCAATCATTGTACTGTATATACTAATACCAGTCTCTAGAAAGAGGATTGGTTTGTGATATTCACATTTCTCAGGCTTGAATGATCTGTCCAATGGAGGTGATTTTTTTTCCCCCTGCGGGTTGTGCTTTGTTATGTTGTGGTTGGAAAGAAAGAATTTAGTTTCAACTGTCTTAAACATGATGTGCTTGGGGAATGTTGAACTTCTGGAGCACCGAGAGAATCCTTGCAATCTGGAACAGGCAGCTGGCAGCTGGAAACTCAGAACCTGGTGTTACTGTTGTTGACTCTTTCCTCTCTGGACTTGAGAATCAGAACTTGGCGTATCCATTAGGGTCTCCTGGGGAGTCAGTATGTGGATATTATTGTCTCAGACTTCACACACCAGAGTCTCTGAACATCTCTTGAGCTACTTTTATCCCTTTCTAATGACCAGTCAAACACCATCATGACCATTTCTACTCTAGCTGTTGAAAGGGACAATGCAGTCTGCAATGAAAATAAGGCATAACACTTGTTCTATCCAGACCAAATGTGATATGATTCTAGCAGAAATCAAATTGTCTTTTCACATCAGATGTTACAAGGTTACAAGACACAATAAAATCATTTACACATCACATCCAAGCAGAAAATGGACATGGACTTTGCAAACGCACAGCTGCTTTACACTTGCAATGAAATAAGTGCATAATCATTTTAACATCAAAATACATACTCAGTGACTGGCTCAATCTTTGTTATTAACTTGCGTGTTCACATAGAGGTCACAGTTTGAACGCTCTTATTTCCTTTAATTTATTTCAAGATCTGAGGTAATTTATCCATTGTCGCTTTATGTATGGTGATTAGTAATGCAAAATTATGTTTGAAGTTAAAGAATCCCTGTCGCTCATACCATTGTTGTGGCTGGTTAGGACAAAAAGACTTTTATCGCATTTTGCGGCATTGTCACATCTGGTAAAGATACGGTATAAAGGTGCGGTCGCATTTACTGTTGCCCGACAAAATTTTGTTGGCGAAATCCCATTATTTAAACAAGAATCTACACAGTCAGGAGTTTTCAACCCAATCTCACGGCAATCCATACATATTTTACGATGTGGCTAATTCGTACGACCTTGCTCGTACGAATTCATACGTTTGTGAAAAATAGTATTTTACGAGGTGGCAAATTCATAAAAATTCATACGAATGACCACCCCTAACCCTGCCCCTAAACCTACCTCTCACAGAAAACGTACAAAATCGTACAGATCAGCCACCTCATAAAATATGTACAAATTGGTCATGAGATAGCATTGGAGTTTTACGAGAGGGCGGCAACTTCCCAACACAGATTTCGCTGATGAATTTTCTACGTTGACCAACAGAAAGCTGCTTGGTTTGTAACTTCTGTGTGAGCAGTTTGTGTTTTTGCAAGTGAAATTTTTATTGAAATTTCATTAATATGACTGCATGTTAAGATGTATCGACTGCAGTGAAACCACGGAAGACAATTTGGAATGACTTGAGATCATAAATAAGGGCAGAGTTTTCATTTTGGGATGTTCTATTTCTTTAAAAATGGCTGTTTTGGCTAATCCACCCTTAGGGACAGAAATGTAGACACTCAATCAACGAATCTTTCTGCGTACTAAAGATGCGCTATAATTCCTTCAGCTTGGCTAAAGATGGAGCTGTCAATTTAGCATGTGATGTGATGGGCTGGGAATAGGCAACATGATTAAATTTCTTTCTTTTGTGTAATTCAGTACGTGTCAGATATTGTTTGTGGCGGTGTGGGGAAACGGAGGTGTGGTGAAGAAGCTCTGACGTTTCTTCTCTTGCACTGACAGAAGAGGCTATCGCTTCTGTTAAAAGAGCCTGGCGAGGAACGGACACACTGACGTTATCTTCCTCCTGCTTCAAACCTTCTTTCTTCCATCTTTTGATAACAAAGCACCAGCGCCTCGCTGAAAGAGGACTGTCACCCCAAATAAATGATCTGTTTTCAGTGACTTCATTACAATGGGCTTCCTAAATATGGACTCCTTTAGCCAACCCTACTTGTCAGCTCTGGGTTTGACGGGAAAGTTCTTATGTGGGAGGAGGGCGGAGCGGAGAGCATGTGTGTTCGCTGTGAGTGTGTGTGAGGTTTGACACGGGTAATTAATAACCTCCTGTAAGCCTGAAGCCTGAGTGATTTGAAGGCCAGAGCAGGAAGATAAAAAGAGCATTCACGCACTAAACATACACACAAAAGACACCTGCTGTTTTTTTTTCATTTCTACTGATGAAGTAATACGGTTCTGCACAGCTATAGAAATGAATTATTTTGTGAGGTTTATGCTTAAAACAAGTAAAGAAAAATCTGCCAGTGGTATAAAAGACCTGTACTCAGTCTCTGAAAATGTGACAACTTGCTACAGACTCTACCAAAAAAAGAAAAAAAGGCCATTTTGAACTAGTAGTTTGAAAGCTACATATAAACCCGCTGCTGTCTTAATACTGCCTAATCTGCCTTGTAACTACAGTAAACCTTATACTGTAGTTTCTGAGATAAAAAAAAAAAAACTTTCTAAAATCAACTTTCTATTTTGTCTTATAATAATAAAAAAGCACCTTAATATCTTTTTAATATCTTAGTATCTGGCTGTATGTTTGAAGATTTTGCCCAGCTTGAAACATTGGCACAATCAACAGAGTGTAACAGTTGGATGTTAATAGGCTTAGAGTTAAAGTTAACATTGGAATTTGTGGCAAAAATAACATTACCCATGATGCTGTACAGAAAACTCCACCAATCAGAAAGCCAAACATGCAAAACGTCCAAAAAACGCTGTTTTGCTGCACCCACTCCCATAAAGCACTGCAATTTTTTCTGTTTTTTTTATTTATTTATTTCAATTAATGTTATTTGCTGTGATTCATGTGATTGTAGTTATTTCCCTCATTAACTGTGAGGTACACAATCTTGTAACTTTGTATTTTTGTCAGATTTTCAAAATCTTTTGCTTCAAGTCAAAGTTTGTAATGTTGTGATTCACTTCATAGCTGTTTGACTTGGTACTATGTTTATAACACATGAATGAAAATTAAAAAAAAAAAAAAATCCCTATGAGAGAAATCAATAGAAGTACTTCCAGAGCCATTGCAGATGAAAAAAAGGGGGTGGGCTCTGTTGCACTTAATATTGTAAATTTAGGGTGGGCCTATCTGTGTGTCAACCAATGGTAAACAGGGAAACCTGTTTGAGAACATTATTCAATAGTTTGACATTCAATACAGTGCTGCTAGTGTTGTAGAAATCACACATTTCACCTTTACAGCAACCAGAGAACAATAACCTAATATTAACGGGTAGAAAATGAGCTGGAACTCTTGAAGGAGCTGTGATTTGATGTTGGGGGTTGGAAAAAATGAAAAAATGAAAGTTGGAGAAGAAACTGATGTGACAGTTCAGAAGGCAGAGATTGGGGAAGAGATAAAGGAAAATCAGGGATAAAGAGACAGACAGAGAAAGGGGTAAGACGCGAATGAAGGAGATTTCCTATTCCGTCAGACAGACCGTAGCTCATTCATTATTTTGTGGAAGCAATTACCACAGCCACCTGCTTTATCTGTAGCGCTCATTGTTTCCAGAGCTGTCTGAGCCCTCTCTCTCGCGCTCTCGCTCTCTCTCTCTCTCTCTCTCTCTCTCGTTCAGTAATGGTGGCTCAGCTCGCTTTGATTAAAGAACTCCATTTCAGCGTGTTAATAATGAATAGAACACACACACACACACACTAGTGCCGTCACCGGTTGTGTACCACGCGTCTCGTCTCACGATCCTGCTTTAACGAGGTCGAGAAACCATGTCCCATGTGTACACAAGTATTTGTGGTCATCATTTCATGTTATATTTGTATGGCTCTTACATTTAATAATCAACCGTTGCCGCACAAGCCTGCTGATAAGTGCAGCTTGTCATAAAAAAATATGTAATTGCAATGCTGATACGGAGAAAGCGGAGGGACCCAGCTTTATTATAGTAACTTTAGGCATAATTTCATCAGCTGAACAAATAAATAATCACTGAAGCGAATCCACTTCTTGACCAGAACATAATTAATATGGTAACATCAATAAATAAGATGTAAATGTTATTTAAAAAGAGACTACCAGAAGTTATAGGAAATAAAAAGTTGTAAAGAGTTGTCGTAAGAACTGTATTGAGATTATACTGGGAATCATTTAATTCTGTTATTAATAAAGTTTTCTGACAGAAATAGAATATTTAATTAGGAAAAAAAAAAAGTAGGGTGGGATTGATTGGGAATTCAGTTAATGGATTTATGATCAGAAATTGATTGGATGGTGAAAAGTGGGCATTTAATTTTCATGCACTGTAAAAAGTCAAATTGAGGAGCTTATTCTCTCCTTGATCTGCTCCTCAAGAATGACTTTCATTGGTATAATTTAATGTATTCATCCTGTATTAATTCACTGGTATTACATTATAATAACTTCTAAAAAGCCAGTTTCCTCCTATATCTTAAAAGCAAGGTTCATGCCCACGGGAATACATCTGGAAAATATTTTTAGCCAAATCCTGGCAAGTCACTGGCTTTCAGTCAGTCTTAGTTTAGCATTATTTATATACTTTTTATAACATTTATTAATGTTTCCAATTGGCTGATAGATAGATAGATAGATAGATAGATAGATAGATATTTTAATAGTCTTAGTTTTAGTTAACAATAACAACACTGAAAACAGTATGTTATGTAATAACTATAAAAAGATATATTAACATCCAAAGCCTCTTCATTTAGCATCTTTATGCAACCACAAGTTGCTAACGAGGTGTTCAAAAGTTATAAGAAAACAAATTACAGCAATCAGTTAAAACAGCAAAAATGTATTTTTCTTAACAAGCACGTTTGTCTAATTGTCATGTTAAAAGATATTAAGACTTGTTTTCAGAGAATGTATTTTTAATACAAGTGTATTTTATCTTACTCCACTGACAAAATACACTAAAGATGCAGGCTACAAAACAAGCCTTAATTTCTTAGACAGTGTTACTTCTCAAGTAAATTTGTCTTCTTTAAAGGATTTTTCAGCTAATTAAAAACTCATTAAGAATCCGTTTTTGCAGCACACACACTTGATATTTGTAAATAACTGTATTTTATTGAAGACGTATGGGGGAATTGAAGTATAGCGCATCAGGGCATCCATCAGAATGTGACGTCTGTCAATTTATTGTCTTTTGCATCGCTGCACTGGACATTGTTGTTTTCAAAATGATACTTGATGTGGACATTATTCTGCCTCATGGTGTCTTTCTGGTTCAAGCTTGGCATGTTTTCTGATGACAATTTTTCCAGATTGGACAGAAGAAAAAGGGTCTAATATGGTTGTGTCTGTTAAATGGTGACTGTTAACTGTGTTACTCAAGGGGACTGAAATATAGACAGACCCTTCTAAAGTTATCATTCTGCTGGCAATGAGTATAATGCACACGGAGGATATACTGTGTGTGTGTGTGTGTGTGTGTGTGTGTGTGTGTGTTTCAGAGGGTGATGTGGACTGTGTGCTTCTGCTGTGGCTCTTCAGAGCAGCTGAAGAGGTAATTTGGCTTTACAGGGGTCCAGATTAAAACTGATTATGGTCATTTGATGAATTGCTCCAAATTATAGACTTGGACACGACAGCCACAAATGTGCACAATTAAAAATGGAGAGAATGAGAAATCTCTCTCTCTCTCTTTTTCTTCCCTCTTCCCTTTCACTCTCACTCAGATGCTCTTACACTCATTATTTATTTATCTTATTCTGACCTTTTTTTCTTATTATTTTATCCTGACTTGAACTCTTCCACTGTCTAGTTTTTGTCTTATTCTTATTCTGACGTACCCTAATTTACATCTTTCCATATTGTAGAATTTCTTTCTAAGTTCAGCTTGAACTCTGTTAGTCAGGATGTCACTTCATTGTAAAGACTTAATGCATCTGTAGCTGCTTTGAATTTTTGTGTTTTGTAGTAAAAAAAATAATTTAATATTTAATTTGAAATATCTTTAATTTAATTTAATTTTAATTTAATTTAATTTAAGGACTTGTATTTTATGAGTTTTGAGGGTTTCTGTTTTCACATTTTGTATTTTGAAAACTTTGTGTTTTGTGTTTTGAAAAATTGTATACTTTAAAGATACTAAAAAGAACTGTCGCTTGCAAAACATCTATACTGTTATGGGTTTGTGGTCTGTAAAAATATTTTAAGGTTTTTGAAATAAGTCTCTTATGCTCACCAAGGCTGTTTTTTAAGTTTTTTTTTTTTTTTCTGTTATATTTAAAAAATGTGCCTGTGATGCCAAAGCTGTATTTCCAGTAGCCATTACTTTCATTTTCAGTGTCACATGATCCTTTAGAAATATAATATGCAGATTTAGTGCTCAAATAACATTTATTATTATTGTCAATGCTGAAAACCCTTGTGCTGCTTAATATTTTATTTATTTATTAATTATTTTTTGTGGAAACTGTGATACTGTTTTTGATTAATAAACATTAAAACATTTATTTGAAATAGAATGTATTTATTTTTAATACATAAGAAAATGAATACATAAAAGTAATGATTTATTTTTTTTTTAATTAAATTAAATTAAATTAAATTAAATTAAATTTTGACACAAAACTTTTAAATGATAATGTATTATGGCACTTCAAAAAAAAAAAGAAGAAGAAGAAGAAGAAGAATACGCAGCAAAATTATGCAATTATGACATCTACCAGCAGGGGCTAACCGGGCTGTGCTAACCAGCCAAAGCAACGATGTTGCTAAAATCATCTGCATATTTGCATAGAAGTGTTTCAGAACTTTTATTTTTATTTATTTATTTATTTTATTGTACATATGTATTTATTTATTTTACTTTGTTCAATAAACCAAATGCGTTCTCAACTTCATCACATCTAACAAGAATATAAGTGCATCTGGTTCATTCATTGTGCCACACATCTAAAGCTCACTACTGAATTTCTTTCATAAAAGACACTCTGTCCTGTTGTGTGTGACTCAAACCTGATTTTAATGGGGCCTGTGGGTACTGTGTTACAGTGAATTCCATTTCGACACCTTTCATGCACACGCTTTTAACTTCCGCCCACTGTCTAGCATTTCAGAATTAAGGTCTACACTTTCCTTTTTTCTGTTTCTGTCTCCTGCTCTTGTTCTTCAGGTTGTGGTCTTGACCTAGCTTGCTCTGAGGGTTTTATGGGACTCAATGTTTGGATCACATGGTTGTCAGAGGTTACCGTGCTGGGTCATGATGAGAGACGGTGCCACCAGTAACCCCGGTGTTACCTTTTAATACCCTTTCTGGGTCTTTCTGTTGAGCAAACGGTTTTGTAAGGGGCAGGAAGTCACAACTAGGTCTAAAACAACTAGAAAAGACAACGTCAAAGCAAGAAGACTGATGTGTGACTTTGTATATGTGGGTTTTCTTAGCTATACTTTGGGGACAAAATGTTTTACAAGATGTAATATAAGTCTCAGGTGTCCCCAGAATGTGTCTATGAAGTTTCAGCTCAAAATACCCCATAGATCAGGGGTAGGCAATGTCGGTCCTGGAGTGCTGCTGTCCTGTAGAATTTAGCTCCAACCCTTATCAAACACACCTGAACAAGCTAATCAAGGTCTTCAGAATTACTAGGGCTACAGGCAGATGAGTTTTTTTTTTTCAGAGTTGAAACTCGGCATTTAATACACGGAGCCGTAGTTCGCTGACAAGCCACGCAAAATCGCGTCCATAATCGAATGCGATTTATCAGCGATTATGAACGCGATTTTGCGTGGCTTGTCAGCGAACTACGGCTCCGTGTATTAAATGCCGCTCCATCTGAAAACAGGTGATGGAGATTTACCACTAATCAAAGAACCGGCTTTACTGACGAGATGCGCATGAGAATCACATGAGCTATATCGCCCAGCCCTAGTATAACTGAAGCTGTAGAAGGAAAAAAATCAGTTAGCTTTTTGCAAGCTAACCGTTTAGCATTCTAGCTTAGCGTAGAGCAAGCCTATCATATACCCTACTGTACACAGTCACAAAATGTTACATTTATTTATTTAAAAATGTAAACCATTTTACAAAATGTTTTCAACTTTTATTAACACAAATAGTGCAAATAGTGTTTTTTTTGTAAAATACGCAAAAACCTTTCAAAGTGATGGAAATGAATATGCTATTTTGTTCCTAATTACTATTTTATGAGCTGAATAATGTATGCAACAAATTCTACTGCAACAATCTCACAATATTTATAAAAATGATTAGGAAAACCACAATAAACCTCAGTGTGTGTGTGTGTGTTACATATGGCTTTATTGTAATATTTTAATACTCTAGAGCCAACATATTGATGTAAAAGAACCATTGAATTGAATTTGTTGAAGTAGTTTATTGAAATAAGCTATTCAAAACAATGTAAATGAGCAAGACGTTCCATCACTAGTCCTGAAATAAACTGAAACAAACAAACAAAGCAGAAATGTTTTCTTCATTCTAAAAATGCTAAATGTTTTGCTAAACGGGGTTGGTTTAAGGTTAAGCTGGATTCATTATGATTAGCTTCATATAAAAACAATAGAAGTGGCATGTCCCCATTTACAGAGCTAAGCAACTGCTTGTGTATGTGTGGGCCTGCTCTGAGAAACAAATCCGTTGTTTTATGTAACATATCCCTTTATAGATTCCATCATTAAACCGTCTGGCTTACATAAGGAGTAGCTTTTTCCTCGGCCCTCTGTGCTTGCTGATAAACTAGGTTGTTTGGTGGGACAGAGTTTGCCAAGCCTGTTATTGCCACTCCAGTATAAGCGCCAGGAAGGAGGCATACCAACGGAGACAGTTGCCATGGTAACACTGTTTCTGGTGGCAGCCGTGGGATGTAGAGGACATTAGAAGAGAGGGAGAGAGGGCTGGTGGAAGAGTTTCAAACAGTAAACACGCAAATACACCTTGAATTAGAAAAGGTTATCAACAAACCATAGTAAATTTAAAATACGCACTGTTCCGAAAATATAGCCAAAAGACTTCAGTGTTATATGTGTTTACATGAGACTAGAGTGATCGAATCACGTCGATGTCAAATTATGACTAAAATTTCAACTCCTTTTGCTACTATGTAAAGCTGGTAAACCCAGTAACATTCCCGCATGTTTAAATGGACTGTTTACTTTGTGAAAATTCCATAGGAATCACATCAGTGGCAGTTAAATAACCTCACTTCTTGAAAGGTAGTTGAGACAACTTGACAGCTCAAATGAAAACATTTATGGTCTTCAAACTTCAAACTCAGACTTCCAATGTAAGGGTTATTTATTTATTTTCTCTCAATTTGTTAAATGAATTTTATGTGACAGCTGGCAGCACAAGTTGTATTTAGCCTAACATTTTCCTTTAAAGCCAACATAAGTTGCAATCCTTTTTAAGTAATGTTTTTTTTGTTTTGTTTTGTTTAGTTTTGTTTTTACTTTGTTGTATTGATTCTAAAAAAACACAGGTAACACTTTACATAAAGCATTTTATTATATTATTATTTTATAAATAAGTATAACCGAATTTAAAATGCATAGTGTAACAATGAATTGATAAGTGTTATAATGCATTAACTGTGGTTACAATTAATCATGAGATTAAACAACGCACTGTAAGGTGCATTACAAGGCATAATTAATGCATTACAACTACTTTGATGATGCATTATACAGATAGATTTTAGGGTCTCTTAACTAGTTGCTTATTAGCATGCATATTACTAGAATATTAGCCATTTATTAGTAGTAATTAAGCACATATTAATGCCTTATTTTACATGACCTTATTCTACATCCCTAATCCTAGCCAATACCTAAACTTAACAACTACCTTACTAACTATTAAAAAGCAGCAAATTAGGAATTTATTGAGGGAAAAGTCGTAGTTCATAATGAATAAGTGTTCCCTATTCTAAAGTGTTACCAGACTTTTTAGCAGAATGCTGGACAGCTGTAATTATGTTCCAGTTTAACAACACCTCTAGCCACTGTAACAAAAAATATATATACATATGATTATGTATTTTGACTCTCACTGCTACTGTTAACGAATTCATGGTTATTATAAAGTTTTATATTTATTGGTTTACGGCTCCAAAGAACTTAGCCAAATTATAGTAGAGATGTCGGGTAAACAAGAATATGTGCTGACCCACTTGTCACCGATAACAAAGTCTAAATATCTATTCAGTATGTAGTTTTCCTCGCACAAACACACAGAGGGCACTGATATAAGCATTAACATGGCCCAAATCTGCTGACAACCCATAATTCCCCTTCTTCAGTATGGCACTGTGCAAACACGTCTGATGTTTACGTCTGATTATAGTTATCTTTGTATCAAAATCAATGAATGCTGGAGGTGAGGAAAGATCACGTGTGTGTGTGTGTGTGTGACTGAATATATTCTCTGATTATTTTGCATAGCTGAGTGTCACACAAGGCACTTATAAGACAATCAAAATCCACAAATGCAGAGAATAGTCTTGATGCTTTCTAGACCAATATTTCAATGATATTTCAAGTAGCTAAAAATACATTTTGCAATGACAGCAACAAATCAACCTTAAACGCTATTAACATTCAAAGACTGAAACAAAAAGAGATCAACAGGAAAGAAGAAAAACAACTGTCCAAAATAATGTGAAGGACTGTAATTTTTGCTGCTTTTAGAACCAGTGAAGATATGATGGGAATATACTGCCAGACTTGAACCCACATTTCCTACTACTAAGACACGACTCCATTGTGTTCACCCTTCTTAAAAAATATGTTTTGAAGCAGACAAACACATTTATTTGCACATATATATAGTACCAAGATTAGTGCTCTATCTCTTCAGCTTTATTCTGTTTTGTTTGTTTGCTGATATGGTTTTCAATTTAAAAAGTTTTTGCTGGGTTTTGTTTATACTACAATAAATGTTAAGGTGGAACGAAAATGGAAACTTCATAAGGAGGTGCATCTTTGGTGTCCATGCGCTTGGAGATGTAGTAGTACTGCTCCAATACAGGGAAGAGGGTAGCATTGTAGTCACTGGATATGATCAAAAGATACAATATATTTTTGACAATCCAGTTCAAAAGACCAGAGGGTTGCCTGGGTAGTTGCCTCATTGGCCCTCTTAATGGTGTGGTTACAGCATCTACCAGCAGGGGTTAACTGCCGAAGCTAATCAGCCAAACTTCGATCCCAGTGGATAATATGGCCTCAGTGAGGGCTGTCTTCAAGGTGCAGAAACCTTGGACCACCTAGGGTATGGAGACTATTTTTCCAGCTCTCCTTTCATATCATCATACCACATGTGAAAAAGGACATGATACAGAGTGGAAACTGGGCACAATCACTGCTAATAACCTGCCACCCAGAGAAACTCGTACAAGTTTCTTGTTGTCAGGCTGCATTAGCTGAGGTCTCCAGATAGTGGTTCTGATGATGTGAGGTGGCACCTCTTTTGGGATGGCAGTAATTCCAGGCATGTGGAACTCTTCCAGTGCCTTTCAAAATCAAGAAGAGAGTGGTTTTTGGCTTCTGATGTCCAGCTGTTTTAGTTTTCTTGTTTCCACTGGCCTGCAAGCTCCTGGTACATGGCTTCAGGGCGTCTGTTTGATATGTTTCAATGATGTCATATACTAGATCTAGTGACCCGCCGAGAGATCTACAAGAATATATGATGGAATTTGTCATTTAGCTATTTCAGAGAGGATGAGAGCTGCTCCACTATAATGTTTACCTAGGCCTTCATTGGCTGGCTAATGGACTGGATAGGTTGTAGATGGCTCAGTCCATTTCTTCTTTAGCTTGTTTGGCAATCTTGGGATCTCAGCAAGAGCCAAAAAAAAAAAGAGAGAATTCTGAATCAGTAATAAGAATAAGCACCAAAACCCTGCCATTTATTTTTTTATTTTTTAGCAAGGGCATGACCTACTTGATTTACCCCATGACGTCCTAAATATGCTCAGCCATTGATCGATAGGGAGGAGGATATTGCCTCTTTAGCACTGAAGACCTTTCATTGACCACTGAACGAGGTGAATCCTTTGGAGATCCTCAGGCATCTCTTGAATCCCAAACAGGATGTCCAGTTTGGGAGCAGGAATTCTGAGTCTTTCTTAGGTCATTCTGATTTGACATCCATAAGACCATATACTGTATGCCAGTGGCATAGGTGTGTACAATTTTGTACCTCGAAGGTTTTGAAGAATACACAGGATCCACTCTTGTAGTCTTACAAAGTTCTGCAGTTTCCACAACATATTTCAGCATTACACTTGGCTTCGATAAAGGTGTAATGCATCACGCCATCTATCAGGATGGATTTGTGACATTTGGTGGACTTGCAGCCAGCCACCTAACAATCTATGCCAACATCCATGCCACTTAAGGGCCACTTAATAAACACTAGTGGCACCAGGACCTTGGCAGTTTCCAAGGCACAGATCATTTGCAGATTTCACAGCTTTCAAATTTCATGTCCTGTCAACCATATTGTCCATGGCATGATGGCCAGTCAGGGTATGTCAGTGGTCCAAGTCAGTCATGCAACGAGAGAATCTTTTACTGAATACAACATAAACTCTCATGAACAAACTCTCAAACTTCTACATTGCAGTATGGCTAATATATCCTGTCTAATGATTTTCTTGTGTTGATCACCATTTGTTAATTGCTCACAATCTGCTAAATTTTTAAAGGACAATGATTTAGAAAGTGATTCTTAGTCCTAAAACATGGATCGAGCAACATGTTTGAAATACTTACCTATGCCTTAACGACTTGCAGCTTTCAAAGACCATATTGAATGACTGATCTACTCTACTGTTTATGTTGTCCTATCGAAACAGATAGTATAGAGCAGGACCCATGAAATGGTTTGTCCTTTTTTGATATGGCCAGTAGACTTATGTTCTATTCAAAGCTAATATACAGTACATGGTCAAAACTTTTGATCTGTCTTTAACCCCCAAGACATTTTTTTGGGTTTATCCACCCTAAAGCCTTGACAGTTGACCTCTCTGTGGTCCCCTGCTGAAAGAGGTCTCAAAATTTAAATTGGATATCTTGTTTGCATTCCTGCCTGTTCTGACTGAGAAACTAACCAGTGGGACTGTCTCTGTAATTCTGTAGTTTGTGTAATATAAAGTAAGGCCATCATTGATTGTCCATCATATATAAAAGATGGTTCATAATGTTGAACATCCTGGTGGATGACACCAAGAGCCTTAATAAAACATGAGGCCCCCCAGCATGCAGATGAAAAATTCATACGGGAGAAAGAGAGAAGCAAGAGAAAGAATGAAAGAAAGAAACATTCCATAACATTACTTTTAGATATTTGCATTAATAATGTCAGGTTTTACACCTGTACTCTCAAAAACATTCTATTTCTTTCCACTGCTTTTCACCTCTTTTCATAGTGTGATCATTTATGTGAGTGTGTGTGAGAGAGCGAGGTTGGGGCAGAGGAAGGTGCTGAGATAAGTTATCAGACACACTCACATCCTCTAATTACCTTTTAATAGACAACCATTAAAGATTTCTATCATGAACCGTAATTAACCTGGGTCCACTCACATGCCACTCGCTTTTATCTTGTGTCTGTTGGAATCATCCAGAGAAAAACTCTAGAATTTTGAAAAGTTTAAAGTGATTATCTGATTTACAACTTGTCAAGTGATAACCTCAGAAATGAAGCAGGTGTGCGGGGCATAAAATTAGGATCTCAGGCCATAGACGTTCTCTTAACTGCTCTGTCAAAGCATTTTATTAACATATTTAGATTTGTTGAAAGTTACAGTTTTACTGGACAATAAAAATGCCTGCCCAGCATCTGCCTAGACCAGAGCAATGCAGAACGAAAGCAGAGAAATGAGTGGAGTTGCACATGCATCAACAAGAATTCACCATGCTTAAAACACACGGTTATTCCACATTGTTTTTAATGTAGAAGTAAGATATGTACTGTTAATGTGTGATTCATCAGATGCTCTAGTTAAATAAGCAAAAGATCAGATAATTCATGACCGGTGTTTTGTTTTGTTTTGTCCTCTGTGCTTCCACGTTCGCCCTACGTCATCCACTGGAACGCCACTCTCTTTTGATTGTGTGTACAACAGTTAGCGGAAGCTAGAGATTACGGTTTATAAAGTTTTAAATATGGAAATTTCTTACACAAATGCCTTGCTTCACTTCAGAAGGCCTTTATTAACGCCCCGGAACCACGTGGAGTACTTTTTATGATGGATGGACGCACTTTTTTGGGCTTCAAAATCTCGACCCCCATTCACTGCCATTATAAAGCTTGGAAGAGCCAGGACATTTTTTAATATAACTCTGATTGTATTCATCTGAAAGAATAAAGTCATATACATCTAGGATGGTTTGAGGGTGAGTAAATCGTGAAGTAATTTTAATTTTTGGTGAACTATCCCTTTAAAGAATCTTATATGAAATTAGTATGCAAAATCTTTTTATATATTTTAAAGAACCTTTTTTCTCCTCACTATGAATCGTTTGTGTTGTTGCAGTGTTAATGTTAAAGTCTGTTTTTCACCCCAGTAAATGGGGAGCGAGCGAAAAATGGGAAATGTAAAACCCGGAGTGGAGTTCAAGTGGACTTATTACAGAATGCATTAAGAAGGGAAGGGAAATTGCTATTACTCCACTCCACTCCACTCTAGATATGCATTCAGATGTTTCATTACTTTTGAGTCCACATTATTATGTGACCCATTACCATATGAGCCTCAGTATCATCAGTAGGATAGTTATATGCTGGCAAATCTGTTTATCTGACTGCCTCTCTAAATATTTTGCTTTTTTGAAACCTTTAATTGTTGCTGTTATTATATATGAACATACACTAGTATTAAACAATGGCATGTAATTCATAACTCGCTACAGATGTGACCGATTACAAGAATATGTTTTGGAAGTTGATCACTAGGCTTCTTAACTGTTTTAACAACATGAAAGGACCATACTTGTGGCTATCTTGTCTTATAAAAACACATAGTAGGAATTCAACTAGACAAACAGACCTGTATATTCTGCTTTGTTGTCTGAGTTATGTCTTTGAGATAATCATTACTTATTACTTCTGGACAGACAAAAATTGAAGCCTGAAGCTTATTCACATTTTCCAGTTTATTTTTCAGTTTATTCCATTCCCCAGCCATTCACGGTGACAGCCGTGGGATTATTTGAATGAATTTATGTCCATGCTGGTTTATTTTTGTGGTAGAATCTATTTCAGATAAACCTGACACTAAAAACAAACCAAACCAAAGTTAGTCTCTTTACATGTCAGTCAGATGGGTTCTTAGCCAGAAATGGACTGTACTCATATTTCGGTCTCTCTTGTTTCATTCTGTCACACTCTCCTTTTCAACATTCAGTGTCCCTCCACTTTATAATTCCTTGTAAAACTCACTGACCAGAGACCAGCATAAAAGAAACTCAGTACAGATCAATTAATAATTGAGTGTTTGAACGTACGTCAAATAAGCAATTGCTTGAGGGATAGCATTGAACAAGTGTGCACAAGTGTTAATGCGTACACCAAATTCTCTAGTTAGCACAACAGACCCATTTGCATCGCTGTGCCCCGACATTAGGGCTGCACGTGTGTGCCCGTGAATACATGAGTTGGCATCTTTGTTTAGCCGCTCTTTCAGAGTTAGCGCGGGTCAACCTGGTAGATTAGAACAGAGCTGGGTCAGTCTCCAACGTGAAACAATTTAGCCGTGTGAAAAATGAATTACTCTCGAAAATGAAGTGACAGACGGAGGGGAGGAGAGGTGAGGTACGAACCCCCAACACTCCAGAGAGGAGAGGGAGGCACCGGGCCGAGCGCGACCCAGAGCAGAGAGCCGGTGTGGGGGTTGATTGAGAGGGCAGGGTCGGTCATCTTTCTGGCTGGATAATTTGGTTTTGACAGCAGCTGTTGCATAGCCCCGTCCTGCCCCTATTAAAGAGGAGAGACGGGGCTGATTATACGCACACAGGGCGCCACACACCTCCTCCGTCACTGTCACTGTTCTTCTGGCAATCACGCAGCAGTGACGCAGATTAATTTCTGGACCCAAAAATGAAAACTCTTCATCTACTCACCTACATGTAACTCCAAACATGTAATTTTTTTGTTTACATGGAATGCAAAAGGAGAACTTCAGCAGAATGTTCATGCTGCTCTTTTACATATACTGAAAGTGAATAGTGACGAAATGCTAAACCTCCAAAATACACAAAAGCCTTCACTTAAGGTTCTTTAATGGCATCGATGGTTCCATGAGAAACCTCCATGGAGCTTTTCTGTTGCACAAAAGTTCTGGTAACACTTTATTTTAAAGTCTCTTTGCTAGTTGCTTATTATCATGCATATTACTACAATATTAGCCATTTATTAGTAGTAATTAAGCACATATTAATGCCTTATTCTACATAACCTTATTCTACATCCGTAATCCTACCCAATACCTAAACTTAACAACTACCTTACTAACTATTAATAAGCAGCAAATTAGGAATTTATTGAGGGAAAAGTCGTAGTTAATAGTGAATAAGTGTTCCCTATTCTAAAGTGTTACCAAAGTTCTTTATAGTGGTAAATGGTTCTTCAGATTATTAAAATGTTCTTCACAACAAGACAAAAATGGTTGTCTTAAAAACCATTCACTGTTGTTTGAGGAACCCAAAATGGTCCCTTTATTGCTATGAAAACCTTTATTTTGGAACCTTTATTTTTAAGAGTATATAACTCAGGGTCAACATTTTGTTCTCTGAAATTGATTTGATAGCTTTTTGTGATTTCAGTCAGTTATGAGAATTGTTTGGCAATATTTATGTTAAAGCTGATGTGATACATCTTATGACATGCCATGTTTAACCTTCGAGAGTTGACCGAGACATTGGCACTATCATTATATGACAAGCATAAACTAATTCATTGTTTTAGTAAGTGTTTTATTTTGATTGATGTTATTTTAAAATTATTTATTTAAATTTTACATTTTTTTATAATTTAATCATTAATTAGCTTTTCATTAAACTCAAAACCCCTCTGCAGTTCCTTTAGGAACCCCAGTTTGGGAAACCTTCATACTGTAATGTCATGTTTAACGCAATTCACATTGTTAAAGGGGTGGCTGATTGCAATTGAACTTTTTTAATGTTAGTTAGTCTGTAATGTTTCTGTTTGAGCATAAACAATATCTGCAAAGTTGCGGCGCTGAAAGTTCAATGCAAACAGTGATATTGTCTTTTAAAATTCTGGCAGTTTAATGCCTACAAAAATGGCTCATAGGGACTACAACGAGCTACTTCCCGGGTTTGTTATGTCACGAACCCAGATAAACCCCGCACCCAGGAACATGTAACAAAGGGGGTGAGGTCATGTTGTGCTGCTTTAGAGAAGAGGAAGACAAAACTAGGAGTGCATGTAAAAATCTATTCATATATGAATCGCAATTCTGTCTTCTCACGATTCTAATGGATTCACAAGTTTCAAAATCAATGTTCTAAAGCAGCGGTTTCAATCATGTTCCTCGCATCACCATGCCCTGCACAGGCTCTGTATGTATCTCTCTCTCTATCTCTCTCTCTCTCTCTCTCTCTCTCTCTCTCTCTCGCTCTCTCTCTCTCTCTCGCTCTCATTCAGATCATCAGCTCAGCTCCAACAATGAACTGTTCCATTTATACCCTTATTTTCAAATAGCTATGCGAAGCATTAAACATGGACGTGCATGCGGTTGCCATGCTGTATTAAAGCTTTAATCAGGATAAAATTGTATATTAAAAGCTAACAGAAGCAGTAGCATTTACAAATAACAGAGTATCTAAACGTATGAGACAACTACAAACAAAAAAAAACCATACCATTAAGAGCCGTGCTTGCACACATTCTGCGCGATTCTCTTCACTAATATTCTCTGGGTCTCAATCGGGCTCAAATTGATAAGAAGTATTGACGACGCCATTGTTTACAATACAACTGGAGCGCATGCTGCTGAGCTGAGGGGTGGGACGTTTAGACGCGCGCTAGAGGCGGTTTAGCCAATCACAACACATGGGATCAGCTAACCAATCTGAGCCCATTGCGTATTTCTGAGGGGGGAGGGGCTTCATAAAAGCAGGAAATGATCAGACAGAGCGGTGTGGAATAAAGGTAAATTATGTGAAAAATAATGTTTTGTTTTGTTTTTTAAACAAAGCATTAACACATGTTAGACTGTACCCCATAAACACAATCAAGCCTAGAAAAAAAAACAACAAAAAAAACAGTCAACCACCCCTTTAATTAGAACAAATGGAATATATTTTCTTACTCTTTGTATCAATATGGTACAAGATTGGTACAAGAAACAAGTTAGGTCAAAAGTAATCTAAAAGTAATCAAAAAGTAGTCAAATTATGTTATGTACCTAAAATGTGTAATGTAATGGATTATGTTACTAACTACAATTTTTGTCATGCAATTTGGAATCAGTAATGAACTATAATTTGTAAGTAATCTACCCAGCTCTGCTTGAAATATTCGCGAACATGAATGAGCTTTGAGAGCTGCGATGGAAGAGTAATGACCTAAATTTATCAAAATTCAGCTCACAAAAAAATATCATATGGCTTTAGGAGATGATAAGTAGGGCTGTCACAAAATCAGATTGTAAGAAGAATTCACAATACAACAGTATTATTGTGATATAGAAATTATAAATATGCCGTTAGTCAAATTCATATTTAGCTTTATTTTTTGTTTTCTCTTCGTTGGCCATTGAATCACACTCACAATATGGGTTTAAGGAGGCGGAGTCAACCAGATAATCCGGATACTGGTGCTAAATTATTATTTACAGTGTTATAGTATCAACACAATATCAATATTTCATATTTTCACTGTTTTCATATTGTGACACCCATAACTATCATATGGATATGTTTTATTTTTGTCATTTTTGGAAATTGACAGCCCCTGGTCACCATTCACTTTCATTGGGTATTTTTCATTGCCATTATGTTTCACTTTTAAATTTTCATATTTGAATGAACTTCTAAAGTCTGAACTTTTGGGCATCTGATGCTGGAGGGCAGTGGTGTGTGATATCACTCATCTAACTGAACAACTTCATTTGTTTCCTCTTTCTCTCTCTCTTTCTCTCTTTTATTCTCTCAATCTATCTGATGGGCGGGCTGTCTAGACTGTAATTAATTTTAGACGTTCCTATCTCTAGGAACAACATGCATTATTGGCTAAACATACACCCTGATACCAAAAAGCCAATGCACAGGATTAATGATATGAAGCTGAGTGTGAGTGAAAAGCTCTGGACTGACATATTAGAAAACCATTTTCTACAGATGGTGCCACTAGCATCTGACTTATCACTGGTGGTCAGTTATTATTATTAAATAATAATAATAACCATCATTATCATCATCATATTAGTATCCTATTGTGTAGTATTGCTCAAATAAGTCAAATTGCCAACAAAAATACACATTTTATCCCATGGAAATTCCCATTTGACAGTAAAGAATTAATTGAGTTGAAATACAGAAAATTTATTGCAGATTTAAATCAATACAAAGGTCATTTACATTTAGGGAAAGGGAAGTGGTGTGTGGCCAAGTATGGTGACCCATACTCAGAATTTGTCCTCTGCATTTAACCCATCCAAGTGCATGCACAGTAGTGAACACACACCCGGAGCAGTGAGCAGCCAATGCTGCGGCGCCCAGGGAGCAGCTTGGGGGTTCGGTGCCTTGCTCAAGGGTCTCACCCCAGTCGTGGTATTGAGGGTGGAGAGAGTGCTGGTTATTCACTCCTCCCACCTACAATCCCTGCCGGACCTGAGACTCAAACCCACGACCTTCGGGTTACAAGTCCAACTCTCTATCCATTAGGCCACGGCTGGATTTACATAGACATCTTCAAAGTACAGTAACAGCCTGCACTTAAACAATATTTCATTGTTTTTAATATTCACACAGTTCAGTCGTATAACAAATTTAAATCAAAATGTATTTAATAATCTGTAAATAATGCATATATTACCCTGTAAAAAATATGACCAATAAGTTATGACAACATGAGTTTTTACATTATTTTATCTCATCAAAATAAGTTAAAAGAATAATTAACCCAATTACTCACCCTCATGTCATTCTAAACCTGTAAGACCGTCGTTCATCTTCGGAACACAAATTAAGATATTTTTAATGAATTCTGAGAGCTCTCTGACCCTCCCATAGACAGCAAGGATCCTAACATGATCAAGGTCCAGAAATATAGTAAGGACATGTGACATCAGTGGCTCAACCGTAATTTTACTAAGCTACAAGAATACATTTTGTGCACCAAAAAACAAAAATAACGACTTTATTCCACAATGTATCTCCTCCGCGTCACCCTGGCGCCATTTTGGAGAGTATCACATATGCGTATGCTGTTCTGTGTCAGCAGCCCCGTATGCATAAACTTTGTTTACGTTGTTTACGTTTTGATCTGGACGTAAACAATGCATCCACGTACATACGTTGCATAAGTTATTTACATATGTGATACTCTCCAAAATAGCACTACAGGGTGACGCGGAGGAGACGAATTGTTGAATAAAGTCGTTATTTTTGTTTTCTTGGGGCACAAAAAAGTATTCTCGTAATTTTGGGTGAGCTTTTGGGTCACTGCAATTTTCAACTTGAATTGACTGAATTAATGAACTTGTTTAATTTAATTTAAGTTAATAACTTAACAGCTAAGTTGATTGTACTTTAAGGCAGCATCTTATTTTTTTACAGTGTACTTATTGTAAATACATGTAAAATTTAATGTAAATAAATGAAAAGTATGGACATTTAAAACTTGGAAAACAAATTTACTATGTTTTAAACAGTACTATTTGGTTAATGGCAAAGCAACTTTATTTTGTTTGGTATTAATTAACCCCCTGGGGTCGACAAACGCGCCGACGCGTTTTGGTGCATTTTTTTGAAAGCCCCTAAAGGAACTTAAATTACTCTGTGAGTTTTAATCATACAGATAAGAGTAATACATCAGTCGAATCTGTAAAGGATCTACTTTTATTTGTATACACCCATAATAACAAAACTTTGTAATTTTATAAAATAAAGAAAACTTCTCCGTCTCTGCGAACTGCTTTTAGAAACGCGTCACTAAAATGAACTGTAACTCAGCAAATACTCAACACAGAGACATGGGAGTCATATCTATAAAAAGCTTGAAGTGTCTACTTTTAAATGAAGTGAGTCATATCGAAACCAAATATTCTGTGATAAAGTAATCCATATGAAACCAACACATGTTCAGTCTTTCCCATCTAACTCATGAATTTTATGAAAGTTAAGTTAAGCATGATTAAAAATACTTTAAACAATTAATTTAAATATAACTTTTGTAAGTATACATTCATTCTTTCAGTTAATTTGAGTGTGTTTAATTCTGAGGATCAAAGACAATGGAACGTTGTAATGAAAAACTAAAATATGAAACATCATGAGTGGACTTCAGTAGAAAAAAATCCACCAAAAAAGTAACATATGGCTCCTTTAACAGTAATTCTCACCCAACGTACAACTTTACACAGACTCACACCAGCAATGTGTCATATATTCTGTTATTTTAAAATGTAGCATTAATTATACTCATATATTATCACATAGAATAAATACAAACATTCCATATGTCTTCAGTTTGACTATGACAGGCTTCCAGCTGCAATTTTAATTATCTTTTCTTATTGAAAGTGTCTGTGCACTTGTGAGCACACCCATCAAGCAGATTGAAACACCTCCCTGACCATTTTTTGTCATGCCAAAGAGATTTATCTGAAGGGAAACAAACAATGTAAATCGTTTTAGTGCAGACTACGCAATAATACAAATCTTCCGTAAGGACACATATACTTGATCTAGTGAAGATCTAGAACATTCCACATGCATCTTACTGCAGACTGACACACCGTGGGGAGGGAAAGGCTTTTGTAAAGGATTGTGGGTAATGATCATTACACAGTTTGCCAGCGCTAAAACTATCTATTATACTGATGACAGCTCTTAAGGGAAGTCAGCAGTGTGTGTATAGCAAAGTGTTCATTCTCACAGTATACAATATGTTCAGTGTCACTACTCAAGTATTATATAAGTCAACTGAACGATTCTGCTGGAGCCTTTTACTGCTAAAATGTTCTTGCTCAAGCATTTTCCTCTTTTGCTTGGACAAAGGGTTTGAAAATGTGGAACGCATGTTTTTTTTTTTTTTTTTTTTTTTTTGGTTTGTTTGTTTTTTTAAGATTAAGAAAACCTAGAAGTTCCTGACTAAAATGGCAAAGATTGTGCTTTGAACTTAAATATGTACAGCAAATGTTAAAGTTATTTTTATATTAGCGTTCTGCTGTGCCCACCTACACATGTTGACATGGCTTATCTTCATTCATTTGAAATTAAATGAATTTGAATTAGAATGTAAATGCTCAAATTTAATGGAAATTGCACTACCAAGCAGGAAATAAAGTTACTTTTGCTCATATGGACTGTCACTAATACATGTCACCTCTAAAACATTAATTGTTTTATGTACAAACAACTTAAAAGATGTACCAACCCTGTACTTAAGGACACAGAATAATGACTTAATGGAATTTCATTGTATTTATAATATATTAATTAAATATGTTAAATGCATTACCTTTAATGCACTTAAAATCACTTACCTAATTTGACATTAAAATGGTTCCATTGGCTGTGTTTTATTTATACGTCAATATTTCATCCTTATTGAGCTTCTGTGATGATTATGCAAATAACTTCCCATCATTGAGTTCTAGAAATTCCAGTTCCAACACTGTCTTTAGAAAGAGGACAAAGAATTTACAAATATTGCTGTGACACATAGCTGTACATGTAAAAGGGTTTATGCTTTGTTAGCCTTGTAGAGTGGGGGGAAAAAAATGATTTGATCCCCTGCTGATTTTGTATGTTTGCCCACTGACAAAGAAATGATCAGTCTATAATTTCAATGGTAGGTTTATTTGAACAGTGAGAGACAAAATAACAACAACAACAACAACAACAAACGCATTTCAAAAAAAGTTATAAATTGATTTGCATTTTAATGAGTGAAATAAGTATTTGATCCCCTATCAATCAGCAAGATTTCTGGCTCCCAGGTGTCTTTTATACAGGTAACAAGCTGAGATTAGGAGCACTCTCTTAAAGGGAGTGCTCCTAATCTCAGCTTGTTACCTGTATAAAAGACACCTGTCCACAGAAGCAATCAATCAGTCAGATTCCAAACTCTCCACCATGGCCAAGACCAAAGAGCTGTCCAAGGATGTCAGGGACAAGATTGTAGACCTACACAAGGCTGGAATGGGCTACAAGACCATCGCCAAGCAGCTTGGTGAGAAGGTGACAACAGTTGGTGCGATTATTCGCAAATGGAAGAAACACAAAATAACTGTCAGTCTCCCTCAGTCTGAGGCTCCATGCAAGATCTCACCTCGTGGAGTTTCAATGATCATGAGAACGGTGAGGAATCAGCCCAGAACTACACGGGAGAATCTTGTCAATGATCTCAAGGCAGCTGGGACCATAGTCACCAAGAAAACAATTGGTAACACACTACGCCGTGAAGGACTGAAATCCTGCAGCGCCCGCAAGGTCCCCCTGCTCAAGAAAGCACATGTACAGGCCCGTCTGAAGTTTGCCAGTGAACATCTGAATGATTCAGAGGAGAACTGGGTGAAAGTGTTGTGGTCAGATGAGACCAAAATCGAGCTCCGTGATTGGAGGAGGAGGAATGCTGCCTATGACCCCAAGAACACCATCCCCACCGTCAAACATGGAGGTGGAAACATTATGCTTTGGGGGTGTTTTTCTGCTAAGGGGACAGGACAACTGCACTGCATAAAAGGGACGATGGATGGGCCATGTACCATCAGGGCCAGGATATTGAAGCCAGCCAGCGCACTGAAAATGGGTCGTGGATGGGTATTCCAGCATGACAATGACCCAAAACACACGGCCAAGGCAACAAAGGAGTGGCTCAAGAAGAAGCACATTAAGGTCCTGGAGTGGCCAAGCCAGTCTCCAGACCTTAATCCCATAGAAAATCTGTGGAGGGAGCTGAAGGTTCGAGTTGCCAGATGTCAGCCTTTAAACCTTAATGACTTGGAAAGGATCTGCAAAGAGGAGTGGGACAAAATCCCTCCTGAGATATGTTTAAACCTGGTGAACAAACTACAAGAAACGTCTGACCTCTGTGATTGCCAACAAGAGTTTTGCCACCAAGTACTAAGTCATGTTTTGCCAAGGGGTCAAATGCTTATTTCACTCATTAAAATGCAAATCAATTTATAACTTTTTTTGAAATGCATTTTTCTGCATTTTATTGTTGTTATTCTGTCTCACTGTTCAAATAAACCTACCATTAAAATTATAGACTGATCATTTATTGGTCAGCGGGCAAATGTACAAAATCAGCAGGGGATCAAATCATTTTTTCCCACTGTATGTTTCAGTATCAATCCAAATGTAATTGTCTAGTCTCAAAATAATGTGGGTCAAGAAAGTTTTGTGTTATAATACTCTTCGCATAGAGAGAGAGAGAGAAAGAGAGAATGGTCAGTGTAAGAATAGGCAAGGGGAAACCAGGGTTAGCCTTAAAAACCAATAAATTATTTATCATAGTGATAGTACAGAGTACAAAGTGACTTCTAAATGTAGGAGTTCACCTGCTGTTGGCCTGTCTGTGCAGCTCTCAGTCCTGCAGACTGCTGGATTTGGCCTTAATCCTAAATACAGTGGTACTTTTTTTTTTTTGGTATATATATATATATATATATATATATATATATATATATATATTGTATAATGACATGGGTATGACATAGGTATTACAAGGAGATGGTGACTTATGAGGACATTACCCCATGTCCCCATATTTCAAAAGGCTTATAAATCATACAGAATGAGGGTTTTTTTTTTTGTTTTTTTTTTTGAGAAAGTAAAAATGCACAAAGTTTCCTGTAAGGGGTAGGTTTAGGTGTAGGGTGATAGAAAATACAGTTTGTACAGTATAAAAACCATTACGCCTATGGAATGTCCCCACAATTCACAAAAACAAACGTGTGTGTGCGTGCATGCGTGCGTGTATTTGTGTACTACTTCTGAAGATTTTGTTGATTTTTCGACCAGTTTGTCATCACACACAAATTAAATGCATGCTGGAACACCTAAAGCTATGGATGAGTGTAAAAAACAGAACAAAATAAAAACATAAGTGAAAAAAAGGGTATTTGGTAAAGGTATGTGAATGAGTGTTAAAAACATAAATAAATAAATAAAAAATAAATAAATGAAATGCTTTATTAATTAAAATGTCAATAAATAACAAATTTACATTTAAAATAGTTTAATAAAATTTTAACTGTTTAAATCTAAAGATATAAAAATAACAAAATAATATTAAGTCATCTTTAAACGCATCTTTAATTTGTGGTTTAGTAAAACAACAACAACTAATCAAATTATTTGCCCTAAATCCTAAATACTGTGCATTGGTGGTGTTTGTGTTGTTGTTGCTGTTGTTTTTTATTTAGTTTAGTTTAGTTTAGTTTTTGTAAGTAAGTATGTATGTATGTATGTACTATTTCTGAAGATCTTTTGATATTTCGACCACTTTGTCATCACAAGCAAATTAAATGCATGCTGGTACACTTGAGGCTATGGATGAGTGTTAAAAAAAAAAAAAAGTAAATAAGTAACAAATTTACATTTAACTATTTAAATGTAAAGATATATGGATGAGTGTATAAATAAATAAATAAAAACGTAATTAAGTAACAAATTTACATTTAAAATAGTTTAATAAAAGTTTAATAAAATCTTAACTATTTAAATGTGAAGATATAATAATAACTAAATAAAATTAAGTCATCTTTATATGCGTTTTTAATTTGTATGATTTTGGAGGGAAAAAAACAACAACAAAACAGATCAAATTATTTTCATTTGTAACAGTAACCTTTATGAGTAGTACATACACATGAATGAACGAAGGAACGAATGAACGAATGAATTCTGGATTATAGAAATAAACAATTCACGACTGCTAAGTTTGCAAGTATGCAGTATTTTCATATCAAATCCTATATAATTAAATTTAATTATTACTAATAGCAAATAATGATGATTTTGCATATATAAAGAGCAGAAGATTGTTTGTGGCAATATGTTTTGCCTGCTAGTGTTTGTTTATCTGTTATTGTTATGTCAGCATACAGTGAATTTGATTGGATTTATGTATGGACAGGTTGTGAAACACTCATCACACTTTTTCTTTTTTTTTCAATTTTTGAAGCACCCAAACACACACACACACACACACACACAGATCGCTGGGTGCCCCATGCGGTAATCAGGTCCACGATTGGAGCGCAAATATAAATTGATGGATTGGGGATGAGCGCGTGAACCGTGGCATCTCCATGACGATAACACCCAATTTGACTGACAGGTGGCACTGCATCGTGCCGTTTACCAATCGGAGGCCATCAACAAACTCATCACAGACGAATTGGAAAAATATAAAGAAAACATCAATGCAATTGGAATGGAAAAAAAATGGGATGGTTGTGGAAGGAATGCATATGGCTACTCTTTATTCATGGGTTTACGCTGCAATATCGGTCAGGTCAGCGGAGCAGAAGAGAAACACACATTCATTTTCAAATCCCGCCCGTCATTCTATCTTGTCCAGCTGTGATAGCATGCTAATGCACAGAGACGCACATTCACTACAGCAGGAAATAAAGAGAGTCTTATCTCCCCATATTAATATCCATGTCAATATATGCAGTTCAGATAACAATGTAACCTTCTGTTCCATATGCTGATAAAACCATCATCCATAAATAGATTATTCTATAAAATAATTCCTATAACCCAAATTATGGAAATGCTGGGACATTTTTTAAATTGAATTAAATGAAAACTAAAAGACTTTCAAAGCACATGAGCCAATATTTTATTCACAATAGAACATAGAGAACCAAACAAATATTTAAACGGAGAAATTTTACACTTTTATCCAATAAATGAGCTCATTTCAAATTTGATGCCTGCTACAGGTCTCAAAAAAGTTGGCATGGGGGCAACAAAGGGCTGAAAAAGAAGAAATTTTGAAAAGATTCAGCTGGGAGAACATCTAGCAACTAATCAAGTTAATTGACATCAGGTCTGTAACATGATTAGCTATAAAAGGGATGTCTTAGAGAGACAGAGTCTCTCAGAAGATGGGCAGAGGCTCTCCAATCTATGAAAGAGTGCATAAAAAAATTGGAGAATACTTTAAAAACAACGTTCCTCAACATCAAATTGAAAAGGTTTTGCAAATCTCATCATCTACAGTGCATGACATCATCAAAAGATTCAGAGAATCTGGAGAAATCTCTGTGGGTAAGGGACAAGGCCTAAGACCTTTGTTGGATTCCCGTGGTCTTCGGGCCCTCAAATGACACTGCATCACTCATCGGCATGATTCTGTCATTGACATTACTAACTGGGCCCAGGAATACTTCCAGAAACCACTGTCGGTAAACACAATCTGCCGTGCCATCTGCAGATGCCAACTAAAGCTCTGCATGCAAAAAGGAAGCCATATGTGAGCATGGTCCAGAAGCGCCGTCGTGTCTTGTGAGCCAAGGCTCATTTAAAATGGACTGTTTCAAAGTGGAAAAGTGTTCTATGGTCAGATGAGTCCAAATTTGACATTCTTGCTGGAAATCACAGACGCTGTGTCCTCTGGACTAAAGAGGAGGGAGACCTTCCAGCATGTCATCAGCATTCAGTTCAAAAGCCAGCATCTCTGATGGTATGGTAGAGGTCTGCACGGGCTTTAAACTGAAGCCCGAACCCGGCCCGTACCCGAGATCGTCTGACCCGACCCGACCCGACCCGAGCGGCACAGTTAAATTTAGAGCCCGAACCCGAAGTCCTTTTTTTTTTTTTTTTTCCCCATAACAAATAGCCAATTTAAAAAAAAACAAAAAACAGAAGAAGATATATTTCACGATTGCATGCAACGGTCAGGAAACAAATACATGTAAAGAAAGATTCATCGGTGCCTGCCAGTTCACAAGGCAAAGAAAAAAACACTTACCACTTATGAAAGTTTATGAACATCAGGTGCAGTTGTCACAGAAAAAATTTTGGCGAGCTTTTTGAATGGTTGTATATATGACAAGACGATAATTCTTCCACCTGCAAATGCGACATTGCCTTTTGCCGGAAGGCTCACAAGATTTACGTGCTTTTAAATCAGTCACAGAGATGTAGTGCGGTAAGATCGCACAGATTTGAATTAATTAATTATATTTTATTTGAATTAGCGAGAGAGAGAGAGGGATGAAAGTTGGGTACAGAACCTACGCCTGCCGCCTTCTCTACAAGCAATGAGGCTTAGTTACTTCAAAAACAGCGACTTTACCCTCATTGCAGAGAAATATAACGCTATGGAGTCAGTAGCCTATCATTTTACCAATAAAAGCCCGTGCTGTGCTTCGCTGCGCGATCTCTGATATCTGTGTGGCAATAACGGTGTGTGCAAGCGCTGGGTTTATGAAAGCAGCGAAGCCTGCATGTTTTAGTTTAGCTACAAACGAGCCCGACCCGAGCCCGGTTATTCATTAAAAAATGAACTCCGGGTCCCGACCCGAACTCCGAAAAGTATTTCGGGACCCGTCGGGCTCGGGTCGGGTAGCAGACCTCTATGGTATGGGGGTGCATAAGTGCATACGGTATGGGCAGCTTGCATGTTTTGGGAGGCACTATGAATGCTGAAAGGTATATAAAGGTTTTAGAGCAACTTATGCTCCCCTCCAGATGACATGTATTTCAGCAAGACAATGCAAAACCACATACTGCAGCTACAACAGTATGGCTTCGTAGTAGAAGAGTCCGGGTGCTGAAATGGCCTGCCTGCAGTCCAGATCTGTCACCTGTAGTACATATGGTGCATCATTAAACGAAAAATACATCAAAGATGATCGCAAACTCTTCAGCAGCTAGAAACCTATATCAGGCAAGAATGGAACCTAATTCCAACACCAAAACCGCAGAAACTCATAACCTCGATGCCCAGACATCTTCAAACTGTTTTGAAAAGAAGAGGAGATGCTACACCATGGTAAACATGCCCCCGTCCCAACTATTTTGAGACTTGAGCAGGCATCAAATTTGAAATGAGCTCATTTTGTGCATAAAATTGTAAAATTTCTCAGTTTAAACATTTATGTTATCTATGTTCTATTGTGACTAAAGTATTGAAAGTCTTTTAGTTTTCATTTTATTCAAATTTAAAAAACGTCCCAACATTTCCGGAATTTGGTTTGTATATGTCTACACAGCATTCAGAAACAATGCACGTTTCCTTATTGTGAAGGCCATTCAAAATAATCCCATCATGAAATCACTGACCAAACTATATTAAATACTTAAACGTTTAACCTATATGACCTTTTCTATTTCCAATACTGATACAGTATGTGCTGATAAAAGGGTTATTATAGTTAACTAAAACAGAAACCATATAAAAAGTAAAAAAGGTAAACAGGTAAACATTAACTGAATTAAAATATGTATATATATATATATATATATATATATATATATACAGTACTGTGCAAAAGTTTCAGGCTACTAGTATTTTCACCAGCTAAAAAATGGTTTTAAGTCAGTTATTTCTATCTTTTGCTGTAGTGTGTCAGTAGGAAATATCAGTATACATTTCCAAACATTAATTTTGCCATTAATTGTAATAATCCACTGAGATTTTTGTTTGCACAAGGAGTCCAAAACAGCCAGTGCTCCACACAGAGATCTGATCTCACCATCATCCAGTCTGTCTGGAATGACAATGTCTTCAAGATGCTTTAAGAGACCTACCTGCAAAGCTACAGTACTGTGAAAAGTTGTGTAAAAATGTAAAATGAGAATGTGTAAAATGAGAATGCTGTCAAAAATAATGTCATAAATAGATTTTCTTTATCAGTTAACTTCTATTAACTAAATTAAACTAAACTACCCAAATTAACCTTTTTGCGTTTAAATCAGCTTTTGCCCTAGGTGCATTTGCGCATAGTTTCTCAGGTAGTTTTGCAGGTAGGTCTCTTGAAGCATCTTGAAGACATTGCCACAGTTCTTCTGGATTTAGTCTGTCTCAGTTTGTTCTGTTTCTTCATGTCATTCCAGACAGACTGGATGATGGTGAGATCAGATCTCTGTGTGGAGCACTGGCTGTTTCAGACTCCTTGTGCAAACAAAAATCTCACTGGATTATTACAATTAATGGCAAAATTAATGTTTGGAAATGTATACTGATATTTCCTACTGACACACTACAGCAAACGATAGAAATAACTGACTTAAAACCATTTTTTAGCTGGTGAAAATACTAGTAGCCTAAAACTTTTGCACAGTACCGTATATATACATGCATGTACATATGTATGTATATTATTGCAAGTATACTTAGTTACACTTTAAATATCCTGCATTTAAAGACCAATATTATTCAAAGATCATACAATCCTCAGTAATAGTAACATTAAAACACATTTTAGGCTTAATATTGAGAAATGTTAAAATAAAAATTATGATAGCAAATACCATGAATGATACTGAAGTAATGAACTGCATAATTAATTATTATTAACAATAATAATAATCCCTTCTCTGCATTCTCCCTCTTGTGGCTAAGCAGTAACTGAATGCCTATATGATGACATATACCATTAGACTGTAAGTTATTGGTTACTACCTGCTAGCTAGCTACACCTCACTGACATTGAAGTATATGTGGTATCAGCCATTTTATATATATATATATATATATATATATATATATATATATATATATATATATATAACTAAATGAGGGAATCAAAAAGGAACACCTGGATCAAATGAACACAATCAGAACAAGAACAGGAACAACCAAATATGGGCACAGAGAAACACGGGGGAAAACTAGGACATGGAGCACGTGGGGAAGAAAACAAACACAAAATAGTCCATGGGCATGACATTACTCCCGGAAGGAGCATCCCACGCCGTAAAAATTCCACAGGGGACCATTTATATACCAGGCAGTTCAGGGGACCATGGCGGATCAGGGTGCTCAGGAGGCCATGGCGGAGCAGGCAGTTCAGGGGACCATGGCGGATCAGGGAGCTCAGGGGGCCATGGCGGAGCAGGGAGCTCAGGAGGCCATGGCAGAACAGGGAGCTCAGGAAGCCATGGCAGAACAGGCGGTCCAGGGAGCCATGGTGGAGCAGGGAGCTCAGGAGGCCACGGTGGAACAGGCAGTTCAGGGAGCCACGGAGGTGCCGGCCATTCAGGAGGCCACAGAGGCGTCGGCCATTCGGGAGGCCATAGAGGAGCCCTCGTGGCCTTGTCCAGGTTCCCCGGCTCAACCTCTATGGCCACAGACATATGCCCCCCCCCACCCACCCAATATTAGAAGTTTCCATGCCCGGAGGGGTTCTGGAGGGCGCTCTGGAGGAGTGGAGCTGGAGACGAACACAGGAGACAAAGGAGGGCTGGACTGGACTGGACTAGCGGAGACGAAGGAGCCAAAGGAGAGCTTTCTGGGGCAGACTCAGGAGAGCATCCTGGAGCGGACTCTGGGGAGAGGATAGGAGCAGAGAACTCCAGCGGAAGCGGCATATACAGGAGCGCTGAAAGGCACGCTGGAGCGGACCCTGGAGGGGCTTGATCCATCTCTCGACTCTGGTCTGGAGCTGAGAGTGCAGCGGCCAGCGAGATTGACTGCTGAGCAGCCGGTGGGCTTGACTTCGGAGCGGCTGGCGGGCTTGACTTCGGAGCAGGGCTGAGGTTAAGGAGGAGCTTCAGAGAACTCGGGGAAGCGCGGGTGGTACTGAGGGAGTGGGTTCATTGGAACCGTATGTGGATGGATAAAATCCGCTACGGGTCTGCGGCAATCATCAGGAGTCAGGAATCGGAACAAATTATCATAGTTTAGTCCCATATGGAAGCATCCATTAAGCATCCATTAATCAAGGAATCACTCCATCTCACCAGAAACTCCTCCACATACTGCTCCAAAGGCCGTCCCTCGTGCTGGAACTCAAAAAGAAAGTCCTCAGCCCAGTTCATCTTGTTAGTGGGTCCTATGTTCTGTCACCACGTTCCACGGCATAGGGAACGAGGAGTCAAGGAAAACTCTCAAAGTGACAGTCTTTAATAAACAATCTGACGGGAATACAGGGCAGGTAGGAATACACTATTTATTTATTAAATACTACTATTTTATTATAACTGAGATATTATTATATATTTTTAAAAAATATTTTAAATTAGTTTTCATTTTTTATATTTTCTGTTTTCATTTTATTTAAAAAAAATTTGTAATTTTCATGGTTTTTATATATATATATATATATATATATATATATATATATATATATATATATATATTAATCTTAACTTCTTTTAGTACATAAAGTTAAACTGTATGAAAATGAGAAATTTTTCCTTGTCAAATATCAGAAATAAATTAATTTGAGCTTAAGCTTTATTTTATTTTGGTTAAAGCTTATATTATTTCAAATAACAGAAAAAGTTTCTTGATTTTAGTTTTAGTTCTGCACTTCAGTACTATCAAAATAAATAAATAAATGAATAAATAAGCTTGTATTACAGTTACAAGTACTTCAAGACAGCAGTATTCCCAACATTGTACAATTCTGCAGCATGATCATGAATTCATCAGTTTTAATGGGTAATTTTTATCCACTGATTTGCAACTGTAAAGTATCTTAAAATTTAACTAATAAGCCTCTAAATGTATCTGGCTATACTGAAATCAATAAAGATCTGATAATTTACTGTAGCCTAGTGAGGTGAAAAAAAACAAAAAAACAAAAACAAAACATGACAGCTGCTCTTAGATACTCAGTTACTTTTAATGTTACACCTCATTTCCCGTTGAATACATGCCATTCAGTTGCCAGAGGCTACGGTCTGTTCTGCTCATTCCAACTCTGTGATATAGCAAATTATAAAATGTTCAATTACAAACTTTAAATATCAGTATGCTTCAGGGGCCTACACTAACCAGCATGTGTGAGCTATGGCTGAGAGCGAAAAAAAGTGAGCGCTGTGAAAGAATGAGGGTGAATTAAAGTGTCAATATCACTCTTAAGCAAATTGTTACTATTTGAAAATGAGCAAAGAATAAATACAGACCAGGGCCCTGATTCGTAGGCTCTGGAAACAGCAATTCTCTCAAGTGATTTTGTACTGAATACAGGCAACTATCACCTATAAACCAATCTGAGAGATTTCATATCTGACTCATGCATTTGAGTACGTGTAATTGTTTCATTTTGTGAAATCATAGGCCTTCATTTATAAGGCTGTTGATTTTGTGATCCCTCGTTGACATTGTCATGATAACAGGGAAGAAAATGTGACGAGTAGCAAGATATTCAAGTGCAGACCCTGCAATTTTCCAACTACAAAGTGATGCCTTCAGTTGTCAGTTTGCAGAAAGGATTCCCACCCCCCATTCTTGAGTGAATCTTTTTTTTTGTTGTTTTTGGCTCAGGAAATACAGAATATAAAGCATCAATTGAAATCAAAACACTTTCATGGTCCACAAAGCAAAGTTTTAAAACAATGCATTGACAGAAAGAAACAGTCTTAAAGATAGTTCACCCAAAAAAAGAAAATTATGTAATTAATTACTTACCTTCATGTCGTTTCAAACCCACAAGACCTTCATTCATGTTCGGAACACAAATTGAGATATTTTTGAGGAAATCCATGAGCTTTCTGTCCCTGCATAGACAGCAACACAGCTCAACACAACGGAAACAAGCCACAACAGTGGAAACAAGCCACAACACAATGGAAACAAGCACAATGGAAACAAGCCACAACACAACGGAAACAAGCCACAACACAATGGAAACAAGCCAAAACACAATGGAAATAAGCCACAACACAACAGAAACAAGCAACAGCACAATGGAAACAAGCCACAATAATGAAATTAGCACAACACAATTGAAACAAGCCACAACACAATGGAAACAAGCCACAACACAATGGAAATAAGCAACAGCACAATGGAAACAAGCCACAATAATAAAATTCACACAACACAATGGAAACAAGCCACAACACAATGGAAACAAGACATAATAATGAAATTAGCGCAACACAATGGAAACAAGCCACAACAGTGGAAACAAGCCACAACA
>JAFVLL020028937.1:0-42731 GCA_021397915.2 Tor tambroides | reverse complement strand
TGGAAATTCATGTCAATAGTAGCTGCCATCTGTAGAGGAGATGAAAACAAAAAAATAGTACTCACAAATATCCACATTTTTATGGAGAAGTGATTGAAGAAACTAGTGTAAACACCTTTTGTATACTGATCCTAGAAACTAATGTTTTTATTATGCAAGTATGCATTAAATGAATCAAAAGTGACAGTGAAGACATTTATAATGTTACAACAGATCTTTCTATTCTAAGAAACCTATCAGTTTTCACAAAAATATTAAGCATCACAACTGTTTTCAACATTGATGAGAAATGTTTCTTGAGCAAATCATCATATTAGACAGATTTCTGAAGGATCATGTGACACTGAAACATGGAGTAATGTTGCTAAAAATTCAGCTTTCCATCACAGAAATAAATTACATTTTAAAATATCTTAAAATAGAAAACCGTTATTTAAAATTGTAATAAAAGCTAGTGTGTGTATCAGTGAGGTGACTAGCTGTAACTCACCGCCTCTCTCCTCCTCCTCTCCTGTTCCCGGCGACGCGCGAGCTCCCTCTGCTGGTCAAGTGCACTCTGGGAAGCAGCGGGGGACTGGGGAGGGCCCTGGGAAGGCTGCGGGGCCGAGGCCGGTTGGGCCGGGTTCTGGGCTTGGGGCTGAGTTTGGTGGTGGTGCTGCTGCTGCTGCGGCGGCTGGACCTGCTGTTGCTCCTGCCGCCTGCGGGGCTCCTCCTGAGGCCTTCGAGACGTCTCAATGGAGTCCTCCTCATCTCGTCCCCTTCAGACAGAAAGAAAAAGTCTTGAAACTGCTAAAACGGTCCTGTCATTAAAAATAACAATTTCTGAATGCTCTCTTACCGAAGTTTCTCTTGTTCTCTGCGCAGACGGTCTTTCTCAGCTTGCTCGGCCTGGGCCTTCAGGGCTTTCTCTCGCTCTTCCTTCTCTCGGGCCGCACGTCGAAACTGTTCGAAGCTGTCGCTGGAGGACTTCAGACCAGACGAGGGAGTGGAGGTGGATTTCTGTGCCAGGCTCGCCCAGGAACCCATGTTCTTCAGTTTCACATCCTAGGGACCAAATGAAGACATGTTATGATGCATAGTAACGTAGCATAATCATTCCAGAACTGTTGTATTCATTGAAAAGTATAACAAATGAAGTCGTCCCTTCCACCCACCTGTACCTTTTTAGGCGCCACAGGAGTCTTGGGCTCCTGTTTGAATTTCTCTTTGTCCTGCATGGAAGGCGGTGGACCGCTCTGCTCAGAGGAGCGGATGACAGGACGGGAACTTTCAAGTAGTTTTATATCTGCTTCTAAAACAAGATGATAAACATTTAGTTCTGGTCCACTAATTTGACTGACAGAGCGGAACGGAGATTGTCTATATTTAGTATAACCGTACTGAGACGTTTCATGGTTTCAATTTGCTTGTCTGTGTTCGTTGCATTCTGCCAGAGTATGTGGGTGATGTTTAGTGGAAGTAAAGTTGTGATTTTGCATGGGGTACAGAGCTTTTTTTTTTGATAGCAAAACTTCATTCACATCTGTTCCAGACAAACTTTTTTTGTGCAATGCTTGTAATCAAAAACGGTAAAAACCATACTCTGGTGAAATCTAATATTACTAGATATAAACTTGTTTACTGTATAAAAGCAATATGTATGTACACTGTGCTTAGTGTCAACATGCATACAATTGCATGCTCAGGAGTTTTACTCACTCTGTTGGCTGTGGCCTGGCATTGTGGGTTTGCTCTCAGGGTGTTTATGAGGGTCTTGTCTCATGGCTGGACTGAAGGGCTCACCACGCATCACAGGTGAAGGAGGCAGCTTCTCTTCTTTAATGCCACCCAAAGCTGAAGGACCTTGCTGTGGTTCCTAAAGCAAACAGAGCAAACAAACACATTTTAAAAAAACCAAAAGCTATTCATCACATCACAAAAATCTATGTGGACACTGGAAAGAATCCATGTCAGAGCAAGGAAGTGGAAATGGCACTGACCTTTTTGGCCTGAGGGGGGGACTGGTGGACTAAAGCATACTGAGAGATTTGAGGGGAATGCATCATGAGCGGGGAGGGGTTCTCTCGCATGTGTGCTGTCGAAATAAAGACACCATTAATATGCAAGCATTTACAAGCAAACTCATCAGCTGTGGGACGACTATGCTGAAGATTCGAGGAAGCCCTGAAACTGCAGCTACAAGCTACTCAATGTAAAGTAGTTGAGCTACACAGAAGTTACATTTGTAACAGTAGCAACACTACAAGTTGCTGACAGAAAATAGCTAACTACTTTTAACTATTTATAGTGGCAGGATTTTCTTGCATAAAATAATGACAGCAAACTCAAGCATCTAAATGAACTTTTAAAAAAATTATTAAAAATAAATGACTAAATATAATAATATTTTGCAGTGTAAACATTCTTTTTAGTACAAAAAAGAAGTAAACAAACAATAAACAAATAGCTTGTTGTTAGCCCTGCAATTAGCAATGGTAGTCAACTTCAGCTGTTAAATGAACCATTTCTTTACAACACCGTTGTGTTACCTGAGTTATAGGAGTCAGACTTGTGTTGACGTGGAGAGTGATGCTGTGGTGGCTGCTGCTGGATGATCTGCTGTGCTTTCGTGGAGGGCATGGAGACTTTGTGTTGACTAGGCTGCGTTTGCGTGGTCTGCACGGGGCCTTGAGGGAAGCTCAGCTGCTGCGAGTGCTGCATGTGTCTGGCCTGATGCTGCGAGAGCTGCGGGGAGGGCTGGGCTTGAGTCTGAACGGGAATCTGCGGTGGGGGCAGGGAGCTCTGCTGGCTCATCTGAGACTGAACCTGCACTGACTGCAGCAGAGACTGCTGGCCCGGCTGTTGCGGCCTGCTCTGCAGAGACTGCAATAGTGACGTCGGTGGCGGCTGCTGCTGCTGCAGGCGGTTCGGCTGCAGGTGCTGCAGGTACATGGGCAGGGGCATGGAGGGAACGGGCTCCTCGTCGTCCTCTAGCAGCATCTGTGGGGGCTGGGAGGAGAGCAGGCCCTGGGGAGTGAGCGTGGGTGGGGAGAGGGGCCGCTGGCGGATTTGCTGGGGAGGATGCAGGAGGTGAGGAGGGAGGTGGTGCTGGGGCTGAGGGGGTTGCTGGGACTGGAGCTGCTGCGGCAGGGGCTGCTGCTGCTGGGGTGTGCTTTGCTGCGGTGGTTTAGGAGGTAGCGGGGCTGCCCTGTTACTGGGCCTTGAAGGCTGCTGGGGCATTGCGTTGTGCAGGGCTGCTGGGGACCAATGACACGAAGAGAGAGGAAGACCACAAAAACATGATTAAGTAAAGGGTCAGTATAGATCACCTGCAATTTTTAAATACATTTTGTAAACAAAAGTGCAAGAGAAAGTGAAGAATAGAGCCAATCAGAGCATATTCACTACACACATTTTGAACCAATGAGAGGTGGGCAGTGTGAAAAGTGGCACGGTAGTCCAGCAACAGTAAAACTGGTTAATCCTATAACCATGGAAGAGATTTATTTTTGTCTTTTTACTGTATTTTCTGGAATATACGTCACATTAAAACTTCACATAAAACTTCAAATAAAACAAATAACTAAAAATATAATAAAATACCGAACTACATAATACTATTATTGTTAGAAATTGCAACAATATAAAAATAGAAATATAATACGTTTATACATTTAAAATTTTAATTAAAACAATAAGTAAACAATAAATAAACAATAATATCCTGGCCAGAGGAGAACTGGCCCCCCGACTGAGCCTGGTTTCTCCCAAGGTTTTTTTCTCCATTCTGTCACAGAGGGAGTTTTGGTTCCTTGCCGCTGTCGCCTCTGGCTTGCTCAGTTGGGGACACTTAATTTCTAGCGATTTATCGTCAATTTGATTTCACAGATACTAATTAAACTAAACTGAGCTAGACAGTGACATCTCTGAATTCAATAATGAAATGCCTTTAACTGAAAATTTAATGTTTAATCTTATTATTATACATTACTGACACTCTATCCTCCAATTTGATACTGTTAAGTGCTTTGACACAATCTGTATTGTTAAAAGCGCTATATAAATAAAGGTGACTTGACTTGACATTATCTGAAGCATCCTGCAATGTATATTCAAAAGCGACTTACATAAGGCAATTGAAGTCAAGCACACAAAACATGCATAAACCACAGACAACATCTGGACTTGTGCCTAATGTGAGATACGTGAGCCCAAGTTTATTTGTACAGTATGTTTCCCACACGCCGGTAGTTTCAGTTTCACTTTTAACAAATTTATTTAGGCTTGGCATTTATAATAAATGCTGTTTAAAATAAATGCCACTGTAATTTGTTTGTTTTATACTTGTATTTTTTCGTTCCTGTTCTGTATACCATTAAATGTAAAATGTTTGTTGTGAAGTGAGGCAAATCAAAATGTTTATAGTGTTTAAAATGTTTATAAACATTTTGTTTCATTTACCAGTATGTTATAGTATTCCTCAGTGTAATAGAATGTGATGTTTTTGTTGCTCTCAACAATGCAATTTTGACCCGGTACATCCAGAAACTACACGGTATTAAAGTACTTTTGATGTAATAAACAGGAAGTTTCCACTCACCTGGGGATGGGAGGATGGGGTGCTGGTTCAGGAAAGGGTGCGTCTCAGGAGACACTGGGCCTCCTGGAGGGTGAGCGTTGAGGTGAGGTGGCGCAGGGGAGGGCGAGTCATTGGCGTGGTGAGGAAGGTGCATGAGGGGCTGGACGAAGTGGGCCAGAGGGTCAAAGGGGTTTTCCAAGAGCTGCGAGGGCTCCAGAGCTGTGACGGGTGGAGGCATGTAAGCAGCGGGAGAGGGATGCTGCTGCTGCAGCTTCAGCTGAGCAGTGGGCTGCAGCGCAGGGGTCTGGGGTTGATGGGGAACTTGCGGCTGAGGCATGCCTGGAGCCACCGCCTGGTGATGAGCCTTCTTTCCTTCTCCTCTCCCCCTCTTCTTCAGCTTAGAAGCCATCCCTGAGTTCATGAAGGAGATTCTTCATGCATTGCAGTATCTTGAATCATTTAACATTTCAAAAGCATTAGAAATGCAGCTGGTCATGTGTTATAGGTCTACAGGGCTCACCTGTCTCCGAGTCTTCACTTTCTGAGGAGCTGGACTCACTGCTGCTGCCCGACTCAGATGATGAGCCTTTTGTCTTTGCAGCACTCATTGCCTCCATGGACTTCTCTGGAACTGAAGGACGAGAAACAAGAGCAATTTGTATACACTTGGTATTTATGTTGATTTTGGGTGATGCAATGTAACAGACAGCATTAAATACAAGTGTAAAAAGGGATCCAATGTGTTTTAGAGACACACTAGTCATGTTTACATTTTTGGAATCGGAATGAAACCAATTCTATTTAAGATTGTGAAAGTTCTGTTTATATGAACCATAAATTTTACAATCAGATTCATGTTTTCTTCTACAAGTGATTTAATTTATTCTGAAACAAAACTTTCAGTCTCTTCCAGTGAACAGTTTTTAAAAAAGAAACATTTATAAGATGTAAACAAATGTAAATCTACACGTCATGGCACTGCGCATGTGCACAAGGTGTTTTTGAATCTGACTGAGAAGAGAGCTGGATTCAAGCATTTACATGCTTAATTTTTTCCTGCTGATTGGATTACTTCAGGTCTTCTAAACCCCTTCCAATTTGATCAATTTCATTTGGTTAGAGCTCAATCGGATCAGTCGTGGTGTTTACATGAAGGTTACTTAATTGGATTCATTGCTCAATCGGATTATTAACTTATTTATTTGGCTGCATGTAAACATAGCTAGTGTGTTGCAATTACTCAGAACTACCTTCTGCACATTTCACATTTGGACAGTCAATGCTAATGCATCCCATGCAACATTCTGGGACAGATGTGTCCAATCTTGCTCCTGTAGGGCCACCTTCCAGCAGAGTTGAGCTCTATCCCTAATTAAACACACCTAAACCAGCTAATCGAGGTTTTCAGGATCTCTAGAAACTTCCAGGCATGTGTTTTAGAGCTAAACTCTGCAAGAATGTGGCCCTACAGCAGCAGGATTTGACACACCTTTTCTAGGATTACCTACAAAACCGTGTCAAAACAAGTGTATGTACGGCCAATCCTCGGATCTGACTACGCACTTTTGGTTGGCCCACCAGAGAAAAAAAAAAGTGTTAACAGGGCATGTTGAAGGAGGTTTGTATAGTTCCTCACCACCGGCAGGCTTCTTCTTCTTGCGAAGGCAGGACGACACGTATCTCTCCAGCTCCCGCAGCGTAGAAGGCTTTAACGTCTCAAAGTCGATCTCAATCTCGTCCGGGTTGGAGTTCTTAAGCGAGGGCTCACGGGACTGGATGATGTGGACCACACGTCCCAGCTTGTCTCCAGGCAGCTTATTAATGTCCAGACTCAGCTGTCTCTTTTCTTCATAGGACATAGGTTTACATTTCTCTCCAGCAGGCATGCCTGCCATTGCAGCTCCTCCTGTCAGACCCAGATCCTCCTCAGGATCCATGACCACCACAGGCTGCAGGGTTGGTGGAGCAGCACCTGGGGGTGCCATGGAGCGATTGCCCTTACCTCCTTCCTTCTTGCTATAGAGCATAAGACAACAAGAACTTCTCATTTTCAGTAACACCATACACTGAAAGTGTAAACTGCAAAATTCTCAGACTTTCCACATTGATAGAAGTGATTAAACCATGTAATTTTGGGCGCATTCTAGCCTAAAATGTGGTTGCATAACCAAATATAGCTTACCTCAGCTTCTTGGGCTTCTTAGGCAGAGGATCCTTGTTCTTAGGCTTTAATTGAGGCGGATCCAGGATCTCTTCCAGTGCAGGCATGACTCCCGCTTTCTTTTTGTGCTTGTCTTTCTTCTTCTCCTTCTTTTCCTTCTTTGGTTTGCTGGCCTGAGGCTGGGACAAGGCAGCCAGCTGCTCATGAACCGCTTTCAGCTGAGCAAAAAAAAGAGAAAAAACAAAATAGGGAGATTAAAGTCTTCACAGTGGACAGTAAAGTATAAACTTTTTTTTACACTTCCAGTATCTGTGGTGACGGATCTTTGAGCCAGCCTGTCCTTGGAAAGACCTCTTTCTTAGGGACGAGCTGGCAAAAACTGAGCGTATATCTGCTCACTTGCTCCTGAAGCTCTGCTAGCCTCTGGGCTCTCTCCTCTTCAGAGTCGTCCGTGGAGGAGTCAGATTCAGATGAGGAATCACTGGAGCTGTCCGAGGACGAGGCTGTGCCCATGGGTGGCTGTGTCTTGACAGGAGCCGGGTGGAGCACTGGCGCAGGAGCGGGTGCCAGCATTTCCTCTGGCTCATCGGGCATTTTAGCAAAACGCATCTCAAACACATCCTACAAAAAGAGAAAACCTTTTGATGATCTAGAATAAGACAATTCTAATCTTCATTTCAGAATTCAGCAATGTACACTTCATGGTACATTCTGACATCATAGGAAAGTTCCTGTGTCCATTATAAGGTGCTTTCACACCACAAAGTTCTAGGAACTAGCCAGCAGGGTCGTTCCTAGAGAACCAATTTCTCCCTCGGACTGTTTTCCTGGTTGCATTCACACTGACAGCAGGAACTCTGAAGCGGCCGACAGCAAGGTCTTTATTCATGGCATTTACAAATGTCAACAACCGGTGAATGGAGGACGCCGTGTTCAGAGCCGTTTTTGTTGTGTGTCGTGGGTTTCGTGATAACGGGGATGGAATGTAAACACACAATTTACGCGAGTGAAAGAGCATGAAAATCTGACTAAATCCCCTATGACAGCTTGCAGTGTTACATATTATCGAGGCTGAGAAAAGAACAAAAATGCTGCAGACAACAGGTAAATGCCGTTATCGCTATTTTCCATGTTCGTGGAGTAAATATGTTTACACGGTAGCCGGTATTTCGTATGTGTTTGGCCAACCAGTGCATATTTACGTCACTGGTAGTTCCTATAGAAAAGTGAGAACATCCGCCAATAGTTCTAGAAACTATGAAAATGTTCCTCTGGTGCAAAAGCCCCTATAGAAACTATAAGAAAGAGGAACATTACTGTTTTTTTTTTTGCACCGTTCACGGATTTGGCATTGGAAACATGAATGTTTTAATTTCCCAACCACTTTCACACTTTTCTGTCTATTAAGGTTGGAAATTAACAGGGGCTTAGGGCCAAAAATGCCACAACAAATCAAGTTAAGGGGCCAAAAAAAAAGAAGCCTCTTCACAATTAAACTAAGTCTATTTCGACTGTGGCGATTAAAGTACAGCGAGAAAGTGAATGAAAAGCATAGATAGCATTACATTTAGATCTGCTCACATCACGTTTTTTTACGTTTTCTTTTTTTGCAGCATTGAGCATTACACACGCTACACTGAAGTCATAGAGGCTTCAGTGATAGACACCGCTTTCTTTGCTCACTTTCTGTATATAGTTTATTCTCAGTTTGAATAACTTTTTTTTCCCAATCTATCGATTTTACCTGCATATGTGAGGTCATTCACTGTCCGGGACCACAACTATTATTTGTGTTATTTGAAAAGGTTCATTTTAATGGACGAAAACCAGATTGGCCGACCAGCACACGCTTTTACTCAAAGGATGGACGATCAGACAGGATTACCTCCGGTTGAGTGACTCACATCTAACGTTAATGTGTATAGTTAAGACGAACTCACCGCGACTGTCTAGTCATGAAGATGTCTATATATATTTCAATTTCAACAGGCAACTATTTTTACAGCTACATTATTATTCCAGCCACAATTAATCACAACAATGTATATACAATTACAAATGATTAAGCATATATGTTGTCAGTTTGTTGTTTCACACACATGCACACAGACATTATTTCATACACGACATAGTCGTGAGATGCATAAGAAATTTTTAGACGCACCCATAACAAAAGACAATACTTTAACCTTTTCTGATAAGAAGTGTGCGCTGCAAACACGAGCATATTTGACGATCGTTTCTGTCCAGTCCGCTCTTCTATCGCGTTTAGCCACAGCTGTTGTCGGTTTTTTGTCTGGCAGTGACAGCAGGTATGTGTTAAAATTTTGAATTGGAGCCTCTAATACACTGATTCGGGCACCCAACATCACAACAAGATGATATTTTAAGCTCCTTGTGTAGCTGAATCTGTGCTGGTTTGAATTGGCCGCCTCCAGTTTTCACTTTGTTTTGTCTCCAGCTAGCTCTGTGATGTAATTGTGACGTCGGCCCTAAAAGGGTCTATAGCCAGAATAATGTAGTCTCCCAAAACACAAAAACATTATTTTATATTCTCAACACGTGTTATTGATCAACACTAAATCATTATTACAATATCAAGAGCAAAAATCAACAATTGTCATATGTGCCCTGTAATGAGCTGCTGTTTTTTTTTTAATTAAATTAATAATTTGTATACTTTATGCATGCTCTTTAGTTTACAAAAACGGGTCAAATATTGCCCCATAATGGAGAAGTTACTTTCTGACTCTGCTGTCAGTGCATCACTAGATCTACCAGATACAACAAAGACTGGTAATGCAGCATGGTCTACTGCAAGTAACCGACATAAAGTAAATACTGACTAGCCAGCTAGACAGCAAGCTAACAAAAACAAACACACTTGCCATGCAAGCCCTAATGTACATGGTGTTTTGGAGGTATGCACGTACCTGCAGTTTGCGTGCCATAGCCACCACTTCATGGTCTGGAGGGTTGTACTTATAGCAGTTGGAGAACATTAACCGTACATCTGCTGCAAACTCCTGAGCATCTCTGTATTGTCTGTTTTCCAACTTGTCCTGTACAACCAAAGAGAACACTGAACAAATAAGCATGGAAAGCAAGAGTGGCTCATCCTCTGACTGAGAACCTGCAGCTATATTTTCACCTTAATAGTGCTGAGGTCCATGGGATGTTTGATGATGTCATGGTAATCGTGCAGCCCTAAAGCATCCACATCCACTGGCTTGTAGAAGGGCCAAGCGTATGCCGCATGCTTCTTAGCAAACATGTCCTTTACAATGCCGGAGCAGTAGCGTAGCTGCTCTTGTTGCTTGGGGCTGTGGGTCCCAGTGATGGGTGTCCAATGGTGCTGGGAGTCCGGTGCCTCCTTTTTGGATAGTTTGCTTGGTCGTGTAGTATCCCGGCGTGGCAGAGTCTTTCCTGACTTCGACTCAGCAGGCGAGGACTCATTCAGCGGGTCGTTTGCCGTAGGTGTTGTGGTGTCTGCTTTCCTTTTCTGACTTTTTCTCTGCTGCTGATGAAAAAAGTGAGTGAGGACAAAGACGCGAGACTAAAAACTAAGAATGACACTGTGTTTGAATGTTACGGGCAAACTTACCTTGTGAGGCATTGGGTTGGGGCTTTGTAGAATAGAAGGGGCGCTCTGCTGCATGAGCACGGGCGGCAGGGCGGTTTGGGTCAGAGGAGGCACAGCCGTCATCATGGGGACCTGTGGGTTGCAGTCAGTGGGGCCCATAGAAAAAGGTGGCCCTAATTGAGGCGCAAGGGGAGGGTGCGTAGGGAGCGTAGGGAGCGAAGGGAGCAATGGGAGCGAAGGGGGTACTCGAGGGGGCAAGGCTTGCATGGTAGGCTGGGGAGGTAAAATAGGTGGACCCTGCGGTGGTCCTCTCGTTTGTGGCCCAGGGGGAAGACTGGAAAGGCCACGTGCTTGAGAGATTGTGGGCGAAGACTCCAGGCCAGGTGCAATTTTCAGGTTCATGTCTAATAAAACAGAGAGAATACAAAGGAATTAAAATGATAATTTGAGATGTCTAAAACAAGCATTTCTGTGACCATAATGTGATGTTACAACATTCAGGATAAAGGAGAGCGATTCACAACAAGAGGCATTATTCATTTTCAGTGTTGGGGAAAATTACTTTTAAAAGTAAGGCATTACAATATTGCGTTACTCCCTAAAAAAGCAACTAATTACGTTAGTTATTTTTTATGAAAAATAATGCATTACGTTACTTTTGCGTTACTTTTTAAATCTGGGCAGGGCTTGCTTGTTTGGTTTAATACAAAAAAGTTCTATTTTTGGCAAATGCAAAAGCCCTTTCACACCAAAAGGGAAATGAATACGCCTCAGGCTGAAGGAAATCTAAATTCCCATCTGTAAAGTAGAACACAGAAGAAGAAAGTTCAACATTTCAGCAATAAAAAAAAAGAAGCACAAATGTTTATCTAGAGCAGTGATTTTCAAACTATTTACAGTGGCGTACCCCCTGGGGCATTTAACATTCTCCTGCATACCCCCTCTCATCCACTTAGACCGCAGTTACACCTTTTCTATTAAAAGGACAATATTTGCATCCTTAAATTGATTTACAGCTGCATTTTTTTTTTTTTAACCTTTATAGAGGCAAAGATTTTCTATCCTTATTAATTGTATCTCATATCTTATGTTTTGTCATACTCTTAACATTCCATTAAGTGTATTATTAATATAATAAAGCAATAAATGATGGCAAATCGAAGTGATACTTTTAGACTTAAAAATAAAATCGCCAATAGGTGGTGGCAAGTCACTGTCTTAATAAGCCAGGCGTCGCATCATTCATTCATTCATTCAGTAAGGAAGCAAAGTGCTGTAGTTATGAATGGGTTATTAATCACTGACTCTCCGAATCGTTCAAAGCCGCAGATTCATTCACTAACAAAACACCGCCGTAGGTTGCTTGGAGACGCACACCAGATGATACGGATTTCATTGGAACTATTATTATTTCGTTGCAAAATATAACAAACATGACAATATTCTGTTTAAAATGTAGGCTACATTTAAAATGTAAAATGTTCACTTGATATTACCTTTTTTGTAAAAATTAATGTCACATTTGCCATTGTTTGGATATTCAGGGAAATTTGCATTCTTGCTCGTATTTTAAACATGAAAACTATAACTCGCACAGGGTATGTGTCTGTATCGAAGAGAGTTTAAATCGATCTAAATGTACAGTCCGTGTCAATATTTGCTCTTCATGCTATTAAGTGAAGATCTGCTTTAAAGATACATTGAACAGCAGCATGATTTGCTAAAGCGGCATATTCAGTAGGCATCCTATCACATGCACGCTGCTTGTGTGGATGCCGTCAGTTCTGACCACTAAAGATGAGGTAATCTGATTGGATATCATGTATTTGACCTTTTACGGCACTCCTCTTTTCCTGTTTTTACATTAGAAGCAGCATTTTGCTTGTCAGAAATACATGTTCGGTTTTAATGTTACTTTAAGTTGGGGTAGAATTAAATGAATGCCAAAACTGATCTAGAGTAATTTTTGCTTATTAGTATGGTTGAATTGGATCATTGAAGCAGCAAAGACATTGGTTAATATAATGGGATTAAATACATAACGGATATTTGTGTTATATAACATTCAATTATTGCAGGTTTGCGTCATATTCTGAGTTAGATTTCACTTTTTATTCATTTTGAGGAATACTGAAGTTTTTTTTGCGAGTGAGACGAATTAATGCATTTTCACATTTATTCTAGAACTACAGTAACATCTTACTCCCAATTTCTCTCAACATGTGGACAGGAGAGCTGTCAATCAATAAAAAAAAAGTAACTTAGATATTTTCTTGTAAATTAAAAAGTAATGCGTTACTTTACTAGTTACTTGAAAACAGTAATCTGATTACGTATCTTGCATTACATGTAATGCGTTAACCAACACTGTTCATTTTCAGTAAGTGTTTCAGATTTGAAGAGATGCAAATTTAGTGCAAAGGTGCAGTGGCACCAGGACAGAGGAGAGGCTGCTCACCTCAGAGCCATTGGGTTGAGTGTGACGTCCAGCTCCGCCTCGCTGGACGTAATGGGTGGAACTAGACACTCCAACCACACCTTAACCCTACCCACACCCTACCGCTAAATACAACTCCACCTGTTAGCTTTACAGAGGTGGAGCTTGACTAGGCAAAGCTCCACCCATTACATCCAGAGAGGTGGAGCTGGATGTTGTTTGGCTCTGACAGACAAAAGTGCATATGATCTTCTGGCCATTGGCAGTTGTGTGGGATCCCTAAAAGGGTAGCAGTGCAAGTGGCCCTCAGGTACGAGAGAGAATGAGACTTTTACCTGGATCCCTCCTGCCCCGGCCACGACCCTTGCCGGCTGTGGTTGTCAACTCGACCTCCTGCTGGGGCATCTCTGAAATCTTGTGGAGGAACACCTTCTCCATTGCTTCTGCCATTAAGACTATGTCATCCCCAGGCTGCAGGGGGCAACACATACAATTAACCACACGCCCAAACACACCACTTCGTTCCATTGTGAATAATGGGTGCAGAAATGTGAACCAGTACCTTATTGTAAATGTAGCAGTTAGTAAACATGGTGTTGAAGTCTTGAATACATTCTTGGGCATTGATGTAGTAACTGTTCTCTAAGCGTTTCTTGATTGTTCCCATGTCCATAGGGTTTTTGATTATCTTGTAATAGTCCTAGTGAGTGGAGATTACAAAAGTCAGCATAACACATCACAATCCATAACGTTCATCATCATAATGACCTTTTTGTGTTACAATAACAGCAAGCAGCTTTGAAACTTTCCATGGAGAATATTCCTGATGTTAAAGTAACAATGCAGACCGATCGATCGATCGGCACACAACACACCAAAGCACTGCGAGAGTGATCCAAAAGCATAAAAAGCCGTCTGCTTTCCAGTCGCACCCCGATGCCATGCACCGAACGGTCCGCGCAGTCCTGATCAAGCCTAAACAAACCATAAACAATGGCGGACGTTGTGTTGCTATTGATGTTCATGGCTTTGCGAACCTACATCAGCATCCAAACACGGCGAATCTAACGTGTTCGTGTTTAACTGCCATTTCAAATATGGCGGTCCAAAGTTTCTGTCGTCTTGTTGGTCACGGTAACCCTGCCCCCATCCCCTGACGCAAGCAGTTCTTCCTTCTAGCCCAGCAATGTTTTGGTGCTACTTACGAACCGCTTTTCCAGGTTCGGAGCTGGTGCTTTGGGTGTCGAAAGACAAAGAATCGGTTTGAAACTAGGCTCTGGCTCCGAACCAGCACTGGAACTGCCTTGGTGGAAAAGGGGTATAAGAGTACTCAAAAGCCCCTTTTCCACCAAGAGTGACAATGCTCAATCAAGAACAGTTTCACCAGGAAAGACAGCTCTGAGCCTGAGAAACGGGCTTTGCAACAGTCACAACAACCTGCTGGTCTTGAACTAGAAAATGCTAATGTCAGAGGCTATGGGGCGGGAAAATGACCCGCCCCATGATCAAGTTTTCAAAACACAGACTCTCATTCTGGCAAGACTACTGGCAAACAAAACTAGATTGCACGATGCCACATCATTCATATTTGCTGGGCATTGTGACCATGTCTAATCGCACTGCATTTTCCCCCATCTGTCTATATTTAAAACTTAACTTGGATTCATAATTATCATAACTGTGAACTCATCGCTCCATTTCTCCGTTACTCTAGCTTGTTTCATAATTTAGCTTTCTAACGAACATATTGTATAATGCAAATATTGTTGGCTCTGTGACAAATTGCTTATGCTCTTCTTTATTAAGTCGCTTTGGATAAAAGCATCTGCTGAACGCATAAACATAAAAGATACAAATTTTATATAATTTTGTTATACAACTATACCAAAAGTAGTTTGCTATGACAATGAATTAAAGTAAACTGATTACAACATCCAGACTCAAAACTAAGACAGCATGTTAACATGCACTTTAAAAGTTTGATTTCAAATGGACACATGCAATAGTTAATTTTTCATTCATGTAAACAACGTAGTTTGACAGAAATTATACTAGCCCTGGTTAATGCGACTGTAACAACTTCATACAGCATGTATACACAATTATCAGACTACAATTGGCATTGTTGTTGTGCACACGCTCTGAAAGAGTAATCTTAGGTAGATCCATGAAGGATACGCACACGTGTTTAATTATGCTAAATATTGCCACGCTTGCACTTTGGAAAATGCCAAAACCAATGTATCACTCCAGTGCATATCAATCATGCAATTACATATCGTGTCATGTCTACTTGGGCTGACACATTAATCCAAATTAAAGCCTACCCGATCATATTTTATATCATATTTTTAGCAAGTAAAAAGCCTAAATACACCCACCTTCAGGCTGCGGTTCTGTGGTCTTTTTGCTGTGAAATTTTTATGAAAATTAAGTGAACCTAAGAAATAACTTATATTGCTAGTAATATATATATATATATATATATATATATATATATATATATAAACATTTGCTGGACTGAAGCAGTTTAGGTTTGATTATCCATACAAAATTTTAAAAATCATGTTAGAAAGTGAGCATCAAATATGATCATCAGGCTTTTGAGGAATATTTTTGTTCATCTCTCAATCATCATTGCATTGCAGTATACTGCATTTAAAATCATCTTACTAAGACAAATTGTTGGGGGTCTGTTATATTATGTAAGTGGTCTGCTATACTATAAATATCAGCAACTGCACTAAATTGCACATTTTTGCTGAATAAAACTGAGGTGTTTTTTCCTACAGATGAGCTCCATATTCTCCAATATGAGCCATTAAAGCCTGAACTATCAAACATGATATTATTATATGATGTGATAACACGTATAAAAAAAAAAGTTGAAGTTAATAAACTGTTCCATTAAAAAGACAAATTCTTCTGATTATTATTTTGTATGTGAGGCTTGCAAAACCTTGAGGTGAGCCTACTTACTGATGCAGTTTGTTTGCGAGCAGTTTATGCAGTTACACTCTGTAAATGCAGGGAGACTAAATAGCAGAGCATCAAACAGCACCATGTCATCAAACATCTGCTCCAGCATGACAACTTGCACCATTTCAGTGGCAAAAAAATTGCAGTAAAAATCAGTGCAGCTACACTGTCTGACAGGACCTGCTCATCACAGACATGACAGGACTGTAAAAGGACGGTTAGTTCACTCACAGGCAGATTCAGCTTAACGGCATCGACAGGAGAGTGGAAAGGCCAAGCGAACTGGTGCTTCCAAAGACTCTTCAGCACCACTTTCAGCAGGTACTGCAGCTGGTTGGTCTGGCGCTTGGCCCGGGAAGGGTTAGTGGTTTCTGGGGGGGCGGGGTTGAAGATGGCAGGGGCCTGGGACGAGGGCTGCCCCTGACTGCTGCTGCTCCCCGACATCTGCACTGCGTCCAGGCCGTCCCCCATACTGGTGGGGTGGATCGGGGGCAGAGGGACGGGAGGGGGTGGGGCAAAACACCACTCGTTCAGTCTCGAGCCGGGCGCGGGCTCCACAGGGAGAGCACCGCTAATTCCATTGCACTCCTCACTGGGCTCTCTGTGAAGGAAGCAAATCACAGTCATTAGCTCTTTAATTTACATCTATGCCATCTGCATCAGATCCATCACTGTAATCATCACTATCATCTCAATTACACTTAACTACCAGCACACATCCTCTCTGCCCCCCCAAAACAGCATTATTCAAACGGTCCATGTTTACTTAAGTAATTGCCCACGGATTCTCTAATTATCCCCCGATATGGTCTGAATCAATGACATCTTCCGCAAGACTCATACTAGGGTTTGGACTGCTGTTATTACTCTGTGACATGTCCAAGTAGGTGCAGTCTAGCCAGCTGTTGAAAAAGCATTGCTGTATGTTTATTATTAAAAATGAACGTAATCCACAGGAGTCACCGAAAGATGCCGCTTATTTCACCGAAACGGCTTTTATAGAATATTAATGTAACCAACAGGAGCTTGAACAAGTCTAACACAAATTCATTGCCATGCTTTTCAATGGCCATAACTGAAGACTGCTGTAAGTGACGACAGCATAATACATGCACGTGTCAATGTCATGTTTTGAGGTTTGCTTTCTTTGTACTGTATGTACACTGTATAAAAAAGATTTCTTGAAGTTGTAAGTAAGACAAAGACTACTGGAGTACGTTTTACAAGATGATATTATTTAAGTCCATCTACTTATAAATTTCATGTTTAATTCAATGTGCCATTTGTTTATATTGCCATTTCTTTAGCTATTTCTGAAATGTGAAGTGAAAATTGCTTAATCACAATTTTGTATAATAGCCTGTCTTTTCACTGGAAGACTGAGTTATTACTTCAAAAGTACAAGGTCAAAAAAATGCATAGATAAATCAATCAATAACATGCATTTAGAAACTAGACAGCATGAGCTTTCATTTCATGCTGACTTCAACACTGAAACCTGAATACTTGATTCTGCTGATACCCAAAAACTACTGTGCATATTTGTTCTATCACTTGTCAAAATTTTAAAAAGACAAATAATTCTATTAGTAACAGGTTACTAGAATTCCATGAAAAATGTAATGTTTACATTACTGAATAATACTTGGTTACATTTTCAACAGCATTTTTGATTTGAAAATCTATAGTGATGACACAAAGAGCTTTCTGCCACTGGTATCAACTACTGAAATTGACAAACAAGAAAACAACCTTTTGCTTCACAGTTTTCAAATTTGCATCAGGTGAATTCCAACAAAGAAAAGCATGCATATTGAAAACAAGCCTCATGGCTTACTATGGGTTGGCCAATGACTGGTAGTTTGCTTTGGTAAGATGATCAGATAACTGTGCTTGAGTAAAGGAAAAACAGAGAGAGGAAGAAGAGAAGAGAGAGACAGAGCGCACAGCAGTGTCAGCTCATCAACACGACGTGACCAGGTGACCTCACTCACCAATTGAAGCCCCATCACAGAGTAGGGTAGGGTAGGAGAGCACAGCTGGTGTGGAGCTCAGCAAACCAAACACATTTGCTGCCGCAGACCATCCTGCACCTCCACAATCTATTCTTGATCCTCAGCCAGTTGTTTTTCGATTGAAGCATGTTAAAGGTCAGCCTGGTAATTGATAACAAAGGAGGGCCCAAATGTCTTCGTCTCTCTAGTAATCACACCCCCACCACTACAACCACTGCCTGAGTAATCTGGCAATCCCCACACCTACACTTCCTGCTAATAAAACCTCATGTCACCTCATACTGCTGTCTAGAGCCTTGCATTTAATCTTTCTACAAGAGAGACCTGTAAACAACAGCAGTGCAGCACTACTACTGAAATTATTACTTGGATGAGTCGACTGAAAAACGCTTCAAGTTTAGACAGTTGTAAATAATCAGAATGGGAACATTCAGAGCAAACTGGATGTCTCTGTGCTTAAAGAAATGAGAAACAGGATTCGAGGAACGTGTTATGACATCTGATGAAGTGTGTGGACAGACTGCTACTCCCCGGCAGCATGTATCTCACAGTCACACAAGTGCTGTAGTGAGTCATTGGCACAGTCCCCCTGTCTCCTGTCAAGTCTTCATAAAACATGATACACCAGAATGCATTCAGCCGGGGTGAGTCCACAGTGACTGCCATTCCTGAATTATTCAGAATGACTGGGGGGGGGGGGGGGTGCGTATCAAAAATAATCTGAATTTGCTACAACAGTATGAAGCAAAATGAATCCAGTTTCTGTCAAAGCATCCTCCAGTGTGCTTTCCTGCAGTCAAATTAGGGCTGCTGCTCAAACAATAAAAAAAGGAAGTAAACTTGTGTTCAGTCATTTAAATGTACACATGCTTTGGCTGTAGTAAAAACAATAGTGTTAATGATTTTACAGCACGGCAGCTCCCAAGTGTCCTGCACCAGGCCCACAGCAAAGCCTCTCACTGACACACTTCATTTCACTTCTCTTTTAGCTTCTTGTTACAACATTCAATCATGATATTAGGCCAATCTTTGGGTTTCAATTAGGCATGGGACAATAACCGGTTTCAAGGTATACCGCGGTTTGGAAAAGTCACGGTTTCAAAACCACTAAAATTTTCTGTTATACTGTTTCTGCGGTATGCACAGTTTTTTTTACGTGTCGTCAAAGACGGAAAGTGCAGGACTCCCTCAGCTGTGTGCAGCGAAGAGCGAGTCACACGACCCCTCCCCCTCCGGTTAGTGTGAGCAGTCAGTGAGAGTCACCTGTGTGTAGGATGATGGCCGAAGAAGCTGAATCCCTGGAACTTTTTCCACCGTCGAAAAAGGCGAAGTTACTCTATATTGAAAACTCGCTGTGCGTCGCTGCAGTCATCCAAGTCTGACTATTGCTCAGCACAGTAGATATACCTTTATACCTTTCAAGGGGGAGGGATACATAGAGGTGGAGACAATCTAAACAAAGCATGCAAATGCAGTACAGGAATCAGCCCATTACCAGAATTTCCCCAGTCCTGACCTCATCAGCGTAACAGTGTCATTCAAATGCATAGGTGCTAATCCAATCAGCCTGACAGTATCGCCCATATCTTCACATTATCACAGAGACAAAGGCACAGCTGTGCCTTGAGCTTAGCATTCACCTTTAACTTAGGACCCTGCCCAATTGTCAGGAAGTACATAAAAACAAAAGGTTAATGTCTCAGATACCTGGGCTGCCTGACTTGATCATCTTAAAATGTCATCTTTACCTCAAAATGTAAAACACAATGTACCTAACTTTTTTAGTTTATATACTATTACATTGGAACCTAGATTTATCATTTTATAAATTTGTAATCCAGCACCTCCCTCACATTACTTCACAGAGTGGGGAATAGCAGACTAAAGTACTACGTTTCTGCGATTTAGTACAATAATTAAATTTAGCTGGTATCACGTCTATACTTTTAAGCCTCCTGCCATTGTTTACATCCGTTCAAAATCACGACATTTAAAAACAAACTTTGCCGCTGCATGAGTATTTTACGGAGAGAGACCCCGCGTGTGTGTTATGCTGCACTCACGTGCTTTCGGAATTATCGTAAATACAAGTTTCCTAGTCTTCATGTCCAATTTCCGACTAGGAAGCTCGTATTTACGATAATTCCGATAGCACGTGAATGCAGCATTAATCCAGGAAAGGTGAATATTCCTGCATCACAACTTGGACTGAAAGATGAATGTGTAGAAAGTGAGCGTGTCTCCAAAAACCTTGTTGAGCTGCAGGTTTAATGACTGCTGCTTTATTTTTATTTATTTACAGAAATTATGTTTTGATTATGGTTTTGATTATTGAGCTGCAGGTTTAGGCTCACTTTAAGTGACTGCATGACTGCATTTTTTTTTTTTTTTTACAGAAAATAATTTATTTAGTTTCTGATTATTGTTGAGCTGCAGGTTTAGGCTCACTTAAGTGACTGCACTTAATTTAATTAAGAAGAATTCAATTATTTATTTTAATTATTTAGCTTGACATGTTTACTGTTCTAAAATGTTCTATATGTTTCTTTAAAAATAAAATATATTGTTCAGTGGGAAAAAAGTTCTTTTTTACCCAGACATTTAAAAATAACAATTTAGAGCTGTAATCGTGAGAATCTCATTCCGGCCCATGCCTAGTTTCAATCATGAAACCTGAGCAGAACAAACTCAAAGTTGTTCATAAAACTCTTTATACAAATTTGTCATGCTTGTTTCATGACGCCCGCCCTTTGACTAATAATGTGAGTACAAGTAAAATGTGATTAATTTCTCAGTGGTACGGCAGAGCATTCCTCCAGCTCAGCTAATAGAGAAACAAGATCAGGGGTTCAATTCCTAGGGAAAACACAAGCTAATGAAAAATAATGAATGATGCCTGGGATAAAAGCATCTGCCAAATGAATAAAAATATGTCCACAATGAAATGCAGCAGTTCACAAAAAGCATAGGATAAGCCATTTCCTACACGCATGCACGCACACACAATACCTACACATACTAAAATTTAAATGCCTGTACAACAGGAAAATGAAGACCTTACACCGATAAAAAGAACCACTGAATTTTTGTTTGGTAACAATTAACTAAAATGAATTCACAGAAAGCAATCAAAAATTTTCGTGAATTTTTAGAGAAAGAAATTCAATAAATTGTATAAACAAATGTATTATCTTTTTGTCATATTTGAGATCTACTTGTACTACTACAATTACAAGTATCAGTGTTTTCCCTGCCATTATATTAGGGGGCGGCCCACCCCCGCCGCCCCTTGAAGGTCAAGTTAATTATTTAATTTTATATTCTCTATAGCGCCAGATCACAACAGAAGTCATTTAAAGTTACCTTTCCTATAGAACAGGTCTATAACTTGTTCTTTTATTAAACAAACTAAATAGCCTCATGTTATTTATCTTATTTACACGACGACATGTTATTTCTGTCTCTACGTTACATGGTCGCGCTCTCTGTATCGCGCACAGCGGAGTTCCGCCACGATGCACGCACACAAGTGAGCACACTCCCACTGCTAGTATTTGTAAATATTAAGCCGCAAAACGACTATTTAAATATGAATTCTGTGTGTCTCTGTGTTAATGAATGGTGCAGTTTTGTTTACTACTTGTACTGAAGCATGTGTGACGCTTCTGGTGATATTAACGTCTGCTGTCTCACTAATGAGGACATGAATACATGAACAACAATCTCCAGAGCTGCTCTAAGAGTCACTTCGTGAGCATTTGACCGTTTCATTTGAGTGAAACTATCCTCATATCACATACACACAGAAATGTAAAGGTATTCACAGCAACCCGTCAAAATAAAAGTTCGGTTTAACAAAGACATTGCCCCAGAAATATATTACTATTGTTCAGTAGTGTGTACATAATAGGCTACTACTAAAATTATTAAAACCTTATTTTTAAGGAATAATCATACAATATTTCTTCAATATTTTAATTGTAATATTAAATTCCCATTTATTTTCCAAAAAATAAAAAAATAAAGATAAATTAAATTAAAGTTTTATGCCTTAAAGGGGACCTATCATGCAAAAATCACTTTTATAAGATCAAACTGATCACTGTTGTGTGGCAACCAGCCTATAATGGTAAAACTCCAACTCATTTTTCCAAACAAGGTTGGAAAAAATAAAACATTTCATAGGGCCCTAAACATGTAATTTTTTGAAAACTTTTAATAAACTTGTTAAATTTTTAAGTTTCATGATTTTAATTAATTAGACATGCTTTTTGATTAATAAAATTTAATTTAACCATTAAAAAGGAGTTGAGAAAAATTAAAAAGGACCCCCCCCCCAAAAAAACCCCCGTAAACCTAGGGGAAACCCTGAGTATTCAACAAAGACTAGAAAAAATATCCACAGTGTGTGGTTGGGGGAAAATAGGGACTTTTTTCTTCTAAAAATCTGTTGGAATGAGCAGCTGAAATAGTTTTGAAAATTCCAAAGTTAGAATAGAGTAGTTTAGGTAGCAGCATTCTTTTGAAACAACACCAATGTCTATGGTAACATCCTAAACTGTAAAAAGAAAAACTTCTGAAGAGAGAGCGAGCGCGAGAGAGAAAGAGAAACCTCATATTTATGCCTAATAAATGATTATGCAATGATGTATATAACTGTTACGTAACAAAAACCCCAAAACAGAAACTTGCATGAATCACTTAAATGGCATATTTCAACTACAGAACAGCAATTTTCACCAAAAGGTGACAAGTTTTCAGGTATGAAATAAACAAACTGAATATAACTGAAAAAAATTATACTTTTGGTAAACTAGGGGGTTTCTATTATGCCACGCAGACCTGTCAAAACACAGGACACTCAAGTGTTCAGAAGCAATCCAAGACATCAATTGTTTACAAGATGCTAATCGTCCCATCTGCAGTGAAGGTCCCTAGATTGGGCAATGGTCTGTGACTGTAACTCCAGAACAGTATGTGTGTGAGCAAGTTTTCTAGAGGGTGAATATTTCTTTTGCGTCTGCCAGCACTTGTAGCTGCTGTGAGCATCCTCTGACCAGCATCCTCCTTTCTTCATGCTGTAGATCTCTGGAGAACTCAGGATGTGGGAGTTCACCTCATAGGTAACTTCACTGTTCAGATCAGCTCTGTGATGGGGGACATCATGTCCAAGTCGGTACACAAAGAGCACAAGAATAATCTTCAGCCCAAGGCCATGAGCACACACACACACAAAAGTACCGAGCTAAAAATACCCCCAACTATGGAGGAAATGCAACCAAAACAGGGTGGGCTGGGGCTGAGCTGAATTGCCCCGCAGGTCCACTGACACGACACATTCAGGCTGCCACATATTTCACTTGTTTTCCGAATCCAAAAGTATCTGTATACAAAGCAGTTGTTTGTCTGACCAACAGCATTCCTGATGACTCACCTAGTGACGAGAGAAACAGTGGTCACATGACCACTGTACCAACCCTAGAGCTCAGATGCAGAAAAAGAGGGAACTGACGATCTGCCAGCGTGACTAGCCAGGAAAGAATGCCAAACTGTCTGTTACCAGTAAATGCTCACTCATACGCCGCTCCAGGGAAACATTTATGGCCTACCTAAAAATCAAGTTAAAACTCATATAGACGAATACACGTCACACAAAGCTGACCTAATTACACTACACTTATACAATCATTTTAAAGGGGTCATATGATACGATTTCAAGTTTTCCTTTCTCTTTGGAGTGTTACAAGCTGTTCGTGCATAGATGAGATCCCTGAAGTTGCAAAGACTAAAGTCTCAAACCCAAAGAGATATTCTTTATAAAAGTTAAGGCTCGTCCACACCCCCCTAAAACGGCTCATTCAAACACGCCCCCACATCTACGTCACGATAGGGCTGGACGATATGGCCAAAATTTATATCACAATATATTTCTTAATTTCGGTCGATACGATATAATTCCGATATCGATATGAACACTATTAAAAAAAGCCTCATAAAAACTGCCAAGAATGCCCACAACAGATGTCTGTACCTACAAACTTATGAAAAATGAATTTGCCAAGTCTATGAGCTCCTCCTATAAAACTATTTTTTTTGGAGGGGGGGCCAAGCACAAATAAATTAATGTTCACCTTTTATTTGTATTTAGCCTTCATACAAACAAGAAATGTGAAATCACTGTCAAATAAACATCTCAGACTCATCTTATTAATATTAATATCTTTAACTTCAAACTATAGGCAAACATACACTACCAGTCAAAAGTTTTTGAACAGTAAGATTTTTGTTTTTTAAAGAATTCTCTTCTGCTCACCAAGCCTGCATTTTTTTGATCCAAAATACAGCAAAAACAGTAACATTTTGAAATATTTACCATTTAAAATAACTGTTTTCTATTTGAAAATATTTTAAAATGCAAGTTATTCCTGTGATTTCAAAGCTGAATTTTTAGCATCATTACTCCAGTCACATGATCCTTCAGAAATCATTCTAATATTCTGATTTGCTGCTCAAAAAACATTTATTATTATGTTGAAAACAGCGGAGTAGAATTTTTTTCAGGTTTCTTTGATGAATAGAAAGTTCATAAGAACATAATCTATCTGAAATAGAAATCTTTTGTAACATTATAAATGTCTTTATTCTCACTTTTGATCAATTTAAAGCATCAATTTCTATAATCATACTATTTTTTAATTGTGATACTATTTCACAATATTACTGTTTTTACTGTAAGTGCAGACTTGGTGAGCCAAACTTAAACAAAAAATAAGTTATCAACCCCAAACTTTTCAACAGTGGTGTATCCCTGAATGTTTCGTATTCAACAACTCCAGTGCTAATCACATTCTGTAGCATGCTGTTCATTACAGACAACAATTCTGATCCATCCCTCAGTCTGTAAGAATAAATAATGGAAAACTTTAGGGCCCTATGAAATACATTTATTTTTCCCTCACATTTAAATTTTATGTTTACCAGATTCCATTTTAATAGTTTAATAATTTTTTTAATAATCAAAAAGCATGTCTAATTAATTTAATTCATACGAATAACTTAGGCCCTATGATATATTTTTTCCAAAGAAATTCTGTATTGTGTACTTAAATTTTTCTGTTGTAAGCATAAAATATGAATTTATCTTTTTTTCAAATGACAGATAAACAATTAAACATTATTATTATTATTTCTACATTAGGACGTACATTCTATTGTACAACAGTAATCTATTTCTGCCACAATTCCTTCAAATTAAACTGAATGTTTAATTGGATGAGTTGCCGTCAAGACCTTTGAGTTTCTGTATGTATATGACGATAGTTTTTCTCATATGAAAGTCAAATGCTCATGCATTGACTCTCAGAGCAGTTTTAGAGATGTTGTTCATGCATTTATGTCCTCATTTACTGAGACGACAGATGCTGAAAACACAGAGCATTACGCGTAGTTCAGTATATGTAGTAAATGAAACTGTGTGTCTGTGCCATTCATTCACACAGAGAAACACAGAACATGCAGAGTATTTAAATAGCCTATTGCAGTGTAATATTCACAGACACTAATCAATATCTTGATCTGATTTGAGTATACTGACTGACTTGTGATTTATTCATCTACAACTTTACGAATTCCATGACATTTCGCATTATTCAAGAAATTATGGCTGGATTCCACAATTCCCTTCACATTTTCATATTGCAGAAATCACAGGGCACTACAAAAGCAAGATTTACATGGCCAGAGTTGTCAAATGATTCTTATAATAGTCTTGATTCTTTGAACTGCTTCGCACAAGTCGTTTACGAATCATTTAGAAATTAGGTAAAATTAAATCGATTTTTTGAGAAAACTAAAGTGTTTTTTGTTACATGTAAACCTGTTTTAGGAAACTCATAAAACAATATTAGCAACCTTAAAAATGGCATAATAGGCGCACTTTAACACTTTTCCAAGTGAAATGTGATTTCACACTGACTTTGACTATAAACATTAAAGTCCCTGTGAAATCAAGATAAAAGTTTTTTTGGGTGCTGGTATCAATATGTTAGTCTTAAGGTTATCTATAAGCCAGTGTACTCCAAAACAGTGACAAAATTCGCATTTAGAAGATGTAAGCAGTCAACGCTTGCAGTTCGTCACTTCCGCCAAAATGTTCTAACGAATTTTTTGACATTACCTCGTACTTCAGCTTCTCATCAAATCTTCTGACCAATCAAATGCTCTCTGGAATCCGAAGCACCCGCCCCCTACACCATAAATAGACGCTGAAGCTGCGGGCGAGATCAGTCACTTGTTCACAGTGTTAGTACTTCCTGTACAGTGAATGGCACGTAGTGCTCAATGTAGGCGATAGGGAACGATTCAGACAGTGTAAATATGCTTTCGACCGGGGCAAGTGAGGTCTGGTTTTATCTGATCCGGACTTTGGCTCCGTTCTAGAGACGCAATCGCACAGAGTGAATTATTTGCGCGAGTCAGCATATATTAAACACTTTTAAAACTACACAGCCTCAGCATGATTATGATCACTATTTTGTTTAAGTGATAGTTTCATATTGAATCTAGGGGTAATCTATTAGACTGTGGCTGTCAAATGCTGCTTTACCGATCTCAACTGCTCTGGCCTGAAAAAAAAAAAATCAAAACGCTATTGGCTATTTTAAAAAGGGGGTGGGGCTGCTCGATATGTCCCGCCCTGTCTACCTGTTTCAGCTGAAATGACATCACCACTTAGAATAATGCTGCATGTTTCAAGGGACTTCAAGGGACCTTTAAATGTATGCAAGTTCTGTTTGTTTTATAAACAGCGATGAGTCAAAAGAGGAGTGACAACTGTATGTAGCTTCACTGTGAATGTGAACTTTGACGCACATAACTGTGTACAGCAGTCTACTAATAACTGCTGACAGTTAATGTGCCTCCAATTGCTAATATTTCTTTCATCAAACAGCAAAGGCTGTTGGCACTTGTTTGTTTACAGTACAGAGACTATAGTTAATCCTATGTTAAACACTGGGTTTCCTGTAATCTGCACTGCAATTAAATATGACTGATGCATCACAAATGCTGTTGATAGAGCTTAACTAGAATTTACCCAGAACTTTCCTTTAAAACCCAAGAGGTCTCTTGAATTCACCTAACTATAAACCACCATGCTTAAGGGTTTGATACGGAAGAGCTCCCAAACTGAACAAACTCATCAGGAAATCACAAGCCAATGTGAGACAAAACACACGCCAACTGTCTTGTACCAGCAAGACGCAAATGAGCTGTTGTGACAGCAGCGAAAGTGGAGTGATCACACACACAGGCTGTGCGGAAAACACATGAGAAATCCAGGAAGAGCTCGCACTTAAGTGACAAGACTGGAGCTGGGAGCACTACACGACCCCACCATGAGTTTGCTCCAGCTGGTGCAGCACGCACACATGCACACAGATGGCCAACAACCACCAAATCTGTGTGGTGCAGTAACGTTCATTCAATACGCTTATAAAGATCAACAGCCAAATAATTCATTCAAACACAGTGGGGGATTTTTCCATAAACAAACCGCTTCATTAACAGCTCAACAGTTGTTATCCAGCTGTTCAGGGCAGGTTTTACTTTAACTCGCTCTGCAGAGGTTTGGAATAAGAGTCAACAGACTATTAGACTATTATTATCAACTGACAACTCTGCGTGTGAATTATGTTGAAGAAACATGAATAAACTCCTTTAGTTAGACCAATGCAAGTCAGGCTCTGAACTTTCCCCTTTTTAATTAACAAAGGAAAACTTCCTCTGGTGTAAAACCCCCTCAGCAATGCTAGTTTCAGTCTAATTTATTACATGCGTTACTCCCCCATAGAAGCAAATGGGATCTCGATTACATAATTTCTCTACTCTAGTGCTTTTAGGCTACGAGTTACTTAGAGTAGTTCACTTCCAGAATAAAAATTTCCTGATAATTTATTCACCCCATGTGATCCAAGATGTACATGTCTTTGTTTTCAGCCATAGATGCACATCGCAGAGCTAGTGCAAAACAAGTGTTTGTGGTTAAAAAGTATATTTTTATTGTATTTTTTAGAAAATGAAAACTTATTAAATTATCAGGAATTTTTTTATTCTAGAAGTGAACTGATGCTTTAAGTAACTCATAAGAGGTCTGAGAAATTTACCCAATAAGTGAAAAAATAAATGGGTTTTCACATCGCTATAAGGAAATCCAGACAAAATTTCTCCGAAATGTAACTTCACACGATACCAAATCACACAGATTAGACTATTTGCTAATATTACACAAGTTTAAAAAAAAAAAAAAAAAAAAAAAAAAAGAGAGATTAATAAAAAGTACTAGCTATTGCTACTTCATAACTATCTTGGTGTTATATTAAAACAGATAAACCTTTCTCAAGCAATGATTTATCAAAAAAATGACACTGAATCATATTTAATGATTTAATACATATTACACCATGGACTAGGGCTGGGTAAAAAAAAATATATATATATATTGATATCTCGATATTAATCAATTCTCATTTTTATGGAACGATATCGATTCTTAAATCCCAAGAATCGATTAGTCTAGCATGTTTTCAGTTAATGGACGGAATGCTGAAGGGCACTTCCCATCCAATATATCGCAATAAGCATTGTGCTTTGGTACTTAATATGAAAAAAAGTCTCATATTTCAAATTCTGTGCATTGTATTGCAGTATTAAAAAATAAATGCTGTTTTGGCGCTGTTTAATGTGGAGTGACAGATCGCTGGAGCGCCTCAGTTCAACGGACGCAGCAGCGTGTATCGCAGGTGAACTAATCATCTCCTCCACATTAATACCAGTTTCAGCACATAATAAACATGCCTAAACATCCGAAGGTAAATGAAAAGAAAGAGTACAACTTTACAATCCGTATCCTGTCTCATGTAATCGCTCAATCAGTGTTTCAGCTGTGCAAATACGTCAATATAACGTCTTAAACAATTTCACGTAACGTCACATTTACATCAGAAAAACATTTGGTGATCAAACTCATTAGTCAGATAGAAAAATAAACTGTAGAGAGGGGCATTTTGCTAAATATAACGTATTCATTTACTGTTCTTCAATGTTTAATTTATGTTTGAATAAATCCATCAAGTTTTTATGACAGCCACCATTATGTTTAGGCTATATTTCAAAAAAACGAATTGAAGTAGAAATATTATGTTATTGTAACTTTACTATTTTTAAAAACTTCATTAAGTGTAATTTTTTACAAATCAGTCAATTTTAACCTTCAATATTATAGTAATGTACTACCAACTGACTCATGTATATTTTACAGCATTAAGAGATTTTTTTCCTTGAGAAAATCTGGCATGTACTGTAACTGATATATATCCAAAATAATCAATATTGAGTTGAATCGGTAATCGAATCGAATCGTGAAATTTGTGTCAAAACCCAGCCCTACCATGGACTGTAATTTTTAACATAACCAGATCCTGGCTGACACCCATCCTGACTGTTTCCAAGACTCTGATTGAGAAAAGTTTTTAAAAGTCCTGTGAACAACAAACAGCACAAACAATAAGATACTTTTGTAATTGCCAGTCAAAGAAGAACTTCAAAACGACCTTTTACAGTAGAGGATATTTACTGGACTTTCCAAGGCAAGGCAAGTTTATTTATATAGCACATTTCATACACAGTGGTAATTCAAAGTGCTTTACATAAAAGGAAGTGAAACAGACATTAAAAATAAGTCACAACAATAAAAACAAGGAATTAAAAAAAAAAAAACTAAATTATATAAAAATTGATTTAAAAAGAATTTAAAACAGTTAAGAGTAGAAAATGATTTTACACAGTGCAATCAGTTCAGACATAGCACAGTGCTCATTCAACAAATGCACAGCTAAACAGATGAGTTTTGAGTCTGGATTTAAATGTGGCTAATGTTTTAGCACATCTGATCTCTTCTGGAAGCTGGTTCCAACTGCGGGCCGCATAATAGCTAAAAGCGGACTCCCCTTGTTTTGTGTGAACCCTTGGTATTTCTAACTCACTCGATCCTAATGATCTGAGAGGTCTGTTAGGTTTATATTCAGTGAGCATATCTGCAATGCATTTAGGTCCTAGGCCACTGAGTGATTTATAAATGAGTAAAAGTACTTTAAAATCAATCCTAAATGTAACTGGAAGCCAGTGTAAGGACCTGAGGACTGGTGTGATATGCTCAGATTTTCTGGTTCTAGTCAGAATCCTGGCAGCAGTGTTCTGGATGATCTGCAGCTGTCTAATGGTTTTCTTTGGAAGGCCGGTGAGGAGACCATTACAATAATCCACCCTGCTGGTGATAAAGGTGTGAACAAGTTTCTCCAAGTCTTGCCTTGAAACAAAACATTTAATTCTTGCAATGTTTTTGAGATGATAGTATGCTGATTTAGTTACTGCTTTGACATGACTACTAAAACTAAGGTCTGTCTCAGAATCACCCCAAGATTTCTGATTTGATTTTTAGTTGTTTGACCCGTAGAGTCAAGGTATGCATTCACCTTGAGAACTTCATCTTTGTTTCCAAATGCAATGACTTCAGTTTTCTCCTTGTTTAACTGAAGAAAGTTCTGGCACATCCAACTGTTAATTTCATCAATGCATTGGCAGAGGGAGTCAATGGCACTATAGTCAGTTGGAGATAAGGCTAGGCAAATCTGGGTCTCATCAGCATAGCTGTGATAGAACCAAATTGCCTTTCTCATTATTTGACTTAGTGGGAGCCATATACAAGCTAAACAAGAGCGGTACAAGAATTGAGCCTTGTGGGACTCCACATGTCATGGACGTCCACTTAGACTTATGCTCTCCTATACTCACATAATAACCTCTCCCTTCTAAGTATGACCTGAACCATTTGAGTACCATCCCAGAAAGCCCGACCCAGTATTCCAGTCTCTCTAGAAGTATGTTATGATCGACAGTGTCAAATGCAGCACTAAGATCAGAATCAGAATTAAAGCGAATATCTTACCTTAATGAGTGCTGTCTCTGTGCTGTGATGCGCTCGGAAACTAGATTGAAAATTGTCCAGCTACCCATTTGAGTTTAAGTAGTTGTTCAGTTGATTTAAAACTACCTTTTCAATAATCTTACCTATGAAAGGAAGATTTGATATTGGTCTATAGTTGTTCAGCATGGTGTTATCAAGACTGCGCTTTTTCAACTGCAGTTTTCAGGGAGTTTGGAAAAGTCCCAGAAAGAAGTGAGGCATTCACCACTTCTGAGAGATCTGCTTCTAAACAATTAAGCACACTTTTGAAAAAATATGTGGGAAGTGTATCAAGATAGCAGGTTGACGATTTAAGGTGCTGTACTATTTCTTCCAAAATTTTGCTATCAAATGCTTCAAAAACAGACATAGTCACTTCTTTTTGAAATTGCAGGTCGACCTGTGTGACATCTGTATAACTAGATGATGTGCCAAATTTCCTTTCTGATATTATTGATCTTCTCAGAAAGAGAAGCAAACCCATTGCATTTGCTGTCAGAGAGCATTTCACTGGGAATCTGAGTTGGGGGGCTTGTCAGTCTCTCCACAGTAGCAAGAGTGCGAGTGCTGTTTAAGTCACTGTTTATGAGGTTTGAGAAGAAGGGCTGTCTAGCTGTGGGCTAGTTCCACATTGAAAGCATGAAGCTTGTCTTTATAGATGCTATAGTGAATTTCAAGTTTCTGGCTTCCGCTCACATCCGCTCAGCTTTTCTGCATTGTCTTTTCATACTCTGAACTGCTGTTGATTTTCTCCATGATGATTTTTGTCTGCCAGTCTTCTTGCTGGTCTCATGGAGCAATATCATCAATAACATTCTAACTTTTTGAGTTAAAAATGAATCCAGGAGAAGATCAACAGTGTCTGCAGAAAACCTTTAAAACAAATCCTATAGATCTTTTCGATGTACTTTTCTAAATTCACTACCACAAATTACACTGTGAAACTAAAGAAATAAACTACATGGGGAAAACTGTTAATCATTTCCTATTTTTAAACTGGTTTATACAGAGCAGGTCATGCACACCAGACATTGTAAATTGGCTACACTGCTGAACTGTGGCATGAACAGAAACTTTGACCCAACATGAGTACAAGTAATTGCTGCAGCCTTAATTATAATCATTACAAAGTGCCCTAACCAGGCCGCACACACCCGATTCCTGAACACTGAAATGCAGTGCAGCATGACAATCACAAATCACAGCCAATCAGACAACATGGTTTTTTTGTTTTTTTTTTTTTTTTTTAAATGGTACGAGTAGCTTCAGGGGAATTGTCAAATATTATTGAACTCTACACTTCCATAATTGGTTCCTCTACGGCCATGTTTATATACATGAGGAGCAACAGCACAGAAACCAGTCAGCTTACAAAATGTATATACACAGCTAAGGAAAATGCTATGTTTATTTCAGTTGTAAAAAGTAGAGAGAACTAAAAGATATAAAAATGGCAAATGTTACACATTCAAATTGTCATGAATTTAGTTAAGTTAATTTGATGAAAAATCATTTATTGCTATTGACTGAAAAACACTTGAGCAGTTTTAATAATAATGAATATTTGATTCATATACAGTGAAGGCTATGCAGTGTTTAACTCAGGTTTCAATTTCAATCCAGTACTGTGTTTTAAATTGTGCAAATAAATAAGGTTCACAAGCTTGTTCCAGTCTGGATATTCTCAATAGTACATCTCAAAATTGGAAGATTAAGCATTCAGATTGTGGATTGTAACTGTGTTTTAAGATTGTTATATGCCAAGATCGCTCACCCAAAATCAACCCCTTAAAGGCTGGGACACACCAAGCCGATTAAAGAATTAGCGGCAATGAAAGCCGACGGTGTTGTCGCCTCGCGTCGGACCAAAGCTGCGCCGAACACACCACACAGACTACAGCCGACGCAGCAAATTAACACATGCGTTTGCGCATGCGCAGGAGGAATTAACTATTTCAGCAGCTATCAACAGTATATATTTGTCATTCAAAAGGAGAAACCGAAACAAAGATATACAAGATAAACGCAGATACAAGAAACGTAAACAAAGCAGCGCTTTGCTTACCATTTTGAATATCAGTAACGTTGATAACTTTAATCATTTTAAGCTGCTCATGTTGTTATGAAAACATTTGCGCATTAGAATGATTGGAAAGATGACGCACATTTAAACAGCCTCTGTCTGTACTCTTCATTTTTACGTGCTCGTTTCATCACTGCTGCAATTCTCAAGCACTGACTCGTCTGAGCAACTGAACATCCAATCAGAGCATCCCTTTTGCTGACGGCTCCCGATGCCGATTCAACATGTTGAATCAGGCAAACTGCCGCCGACGTGAGCCCGACGAGAGGAACACCCCAAACAATAGCCCGATCATGTTCCTCGTCATCCCATCGCTGGCTAACGGCTTCACCCGATCGGCTTCTGGTGTGTCCCAACCTTAACTCAGAGACATGATCTACATGGTATAAGACGACTTTGTTATTACTAAGTAATTATAAACAGGTTGTACAATAAAACAGTATTAAACATCACAAAGCACATCTATGAAACAGATTTACTCTAACCCAAGAAAATAAGTACAATCTCACAGATACAGTGACCATGAGTCAGATTCTGAGAACTAAAAATCAGGAACAAATCTTGATCGTAACCTGTAATGAGCAATACAGTATCTGGGAAATGTAGAGCAAATTATGATCAGTATTAATAGTCAAGCTCTTCTTGACCACTTAAGAGTCATCTGGAGTTGCGCATCTAGATGTGAATGAATGATTACACAATTGAAAGTCATACCATTGACGGCATGTGAGTACAGCTGAACAATTTCAGTGCTTCTTATTTGGTGAAATTTGGAAAAAGGACTTTACTCGGTACCTATCAAAAACCCTGTACGTACATCTAAAGAAAAAGCTGTCACTGACCATTGGACAGAGCCACAAAAGCCCACCCTATGGACTGGGATAGAAAATGACATCTTGTGGGGGTAGGGTAGTTAAGATGACAGATCATTAAAACGTATGAATGAATCCATTATAAGACCTCACTACAGTAAATAGACTTCTCATTTAAAAGAGGTTGGGTTACTGCTAAAAGCTTGATTTTTCTCAAGGAGGCTGGAAGGTTGTAATAATGACAGTATAGCAGGGGGATTAATCCTATCTGAAAATAACGTGAAAAAGGAAATGCAGGTCGCATAAATGCCTTTTATATCACTTACCAGCTAAACAAATTTCATTAGGCTGCACAATTAATTGAATCAAAATGTTTTAAGTCTGCTGTCGGGTTCCCATAAAATGCATTGAATGCTAACCACTATTTATTTTCCTCATTCCAAACATTTTGGTCACAAAGTTATTACACAAATGCCCTTTGCAATGTCACACGAAGTGAATAAATTACATTATTAAAAATAATGAATTTCTCTTCACACTATCAGCAGAGCATGAACAATCCCTGACCTGAGATCAAAAGCCACTGGGCCTCAATTACTAATAATTGCGTGGATTATTCATACTTATCCGCAAAAAGAGAACATATCACGAAAAATTTCATCTACCTCACAACATGTGCGTACACATGAATTTGTTTCTAACCCTGCCCTAATGTTAATGAATTTTACATTACAAATAAGCCACCGAGTGCCCGAGGTTAGCAATCTGCATAAAACGCAACCAAAACCATCCCCCATAACCTTTACCATAACCTTAGCCATGTAAGCGCAATCCTCACAGCTTAAGCTATAATGCAACTGTTCTTACTCTATGAAGAAATGTACTCAACATCAAATCTAAAATTTTTCAATTTTATCTTAACACATTTATAAGATCACCCAGAGTGACTGCATGGGTGGTTTTAGGTGTTCCTACATTTCTTTGTAACTTCCTAGAATAGATTTTAGTATGAAAGTTTTTGATGAACCATGATTTGTTTGTGAAAAACATTCACACACTTTAGTTTAGCCTGATAATTTCATTCTATTACTTATTCGGTTAACCTTGACATCCATGACCACTAAAAGGCTAGATGAAATAAGAAGCATCAAAAATCTCAGAAACTATGCCTTTATTTAACAAGCTGGTGCAAACTTGTGTTTAATTGCTTTTGAAACTGGCATGCAGAAAAGCAAATGGTATAGATATTTACTACCTTATTATATACTTATTACATAATCTACAAAGCAGTGGCTTGTCAGTAACATCCACCACTATCAAAAGCCTGATTTAGTTTGAATTTTATACGAAAGAAAATATTTCCATCAAAGGCCTGGTCAAAATCCACACCAACTAATAGAAGCAATAAATGCGCTAATATACCTTCCAACACTTTACCTTTGGACAACTTAGCAGTGACGTTAAAACTATCAATTTGTAAGGGCACACTGGGTTGTAAACCTCACTGCTCTAGGCTCTGCTCAAAATTATTTATTATTCTTGAGAAGAATGACTAAATAAAGCCTGTTTCAGCCAAAGTTTAATACCTCTACAAGTGCAACAGGTGTTACGGTGCTTCTTACAGGCTTGAAATAGCACAGAAAACAGGTTGGCTGCCATTAAGAACGTGAACTTTATGAACCTTCTTACCAAACTCCCATGACCACCAAGGAGCGACATTAACTGCAGAAGCGTCTGACCCGGGGCGCTAAACTTTCCTGCCCCAAACGCCCAGCGGAATAAAAGCTGACCTCTGAAACTGGACACGGATCATTACGTACCACTATGGAATGTGTGCGAGGGAGGAAGCAGCTCTGGTTACTACCAACATGAACACACACACACCAGGAAATCTGGTCTCTACAGGCAGGCCAAGCCCAACCGTGACACAAAAGGGAGAGGTAAAAACCGACAGCAAACAAAATGGCTGCATCCCTAACGAAAGTAAACAATTAATCATTTATGCTTACTGGGAGTTTTCAGGACAGAAAGCTCCAGGCTCCCAGTGGAGGTCTAGGTACAGGACCGGGGCAGGTTTATTTGCTTGAAAGCATATAAATAATAAATGAAACTGAAGAGAGTTAGCTGTTTCAGGCCAAGAGTCCCACCTCCTCACCCATCTCCCTCTCCTTTCACACCCAGTCTCGCCAGCTCCTCCCGGGAGCCGTTCTTCTATACATCGCAGGCTTCACAGCCACTTCAGCTGCCAGCAGAAAGGAGTAAACCATCTAACTTTTCACAGTTGTGTTTGTGAGTTACAATCGGCTCCCGAAGTGGGAGGGAACTAATCTGTACAAACATCAGCGGGGACTCCACAGGCACTCGTCAAACAAAACAGAGGCAGCCGAACATTTGCCACGGCGTGTTGCTCTTGTTCTAGCGCTTTGATCAGTGACCTAAAACGACTCCGAGGGTCTAACAAACGTCTATTGGAGAACGGAGTCGAGATGTAACTCGGCACACGGTAGGCATGTGCGCAATGTGATTGGAGAACTTTTTCCACCGCAGCAGCTCCTGGATCAGTAAACTGTTCCACATGCCTCACACGACTCCAACTCCAGGGTGGGAATGTCCAGCTCGCATGTGACACATTTACAAGCCTCAAGGCTATTTGTTATGCTAAGAGGTTGAATATTTCAGAATAAACTACATGTGAGGAAGAAGGGGGTGGTGTATTTGTTGTGGCAGAAGGAGAGGGTTCAGCCAGCTATGATTTAGCAACTTTAGTGAATGGTGATCTCAGACTTGCTGCAAATACGCAAATGTAAATGATACAACCTTACTTTCAGACCATATTGAGCACTGAAAGATATCTGGAAAAAAAAATTGTAGATGTTTCCTATGAGTTTTAAGGGGGCAACATTCAAAATGAATCAAGGTCTGCATTTACAATAGGGTCTCTCTTTCTCTTAGCAAGTTTGTCCTTGTTTATTTGCTCTCCTCTGTGCTGTTCTTAGAATAGACTTCCTTCTGTCCTTTGCTTGTTTAATCAGACAAAGTCCTTCAGGTGTACCTAGAAAAGCAATTCAACCCAACGACTCGCTTTATAGTGTTTACATGAACCATCTAGCACGAGTTTACTGTACTAATGTTGCATTTCAGTGAATGACAAAGACTAAATGCTAGGGTTGGGTATTGTTTGAATTTGATCAATTCCCATTTCGATTCTGCTTATTGATTCCAATTTTTTGATTCTCAGTTTTGATTCCAATGTGATTAAAAGAAGATATCAAACATATTTGTTCTGTGTCTCTTTTTGCAAAACATTTAGTTGGAGCTGAATGCCATGAACAAAAATTAGCAGGCTACATAAAAACTGGACTCGTTTAAGAGCTGTTCGTTTGCAAAATAGAGCTGCATGATTTTGGATAAATTGAGGGGTTTTTTGGAGATTGGTTCTCTCATGATTCTGAAGATAAAACGAACAACTAATCAAAATCACATGTAGTTTATTCTGAAATATTCAACCTCTTAGCATAACAAATAGCCTTGAGGCTTGTAAATGTGTGTCACATGCGAGCTGGACATTCCCACCCTGGAGTTGGAGTCGTGTGAGGCATGTGGAACAGTTGCAGTCCGGGAGCTGCTGCAGTGGAAAAAAGTTCTCCAATCACATTGCGCACATGCCTACCGTGTGCCAGTACGCTCCTGGCTCCGTTCTCCAATAGACGTTTGTTAGACCCTCGGAGTCGTTTTAGGTCACTGATCAAAGCGCTAGAACAAACAACACGCCGTGGCAAATGTTCAAAACACCTCTGTTTTGTTTGACGGAGGTGCCTGTGGAGTCCCCGCTGATGTTTGTACAGATTAGTTCCCTCCACTTCGGGAGCCGATTGTAACTCACAAACACAACTGTGAAGTTAGATGGTTTTACTCCTTTCTGCTGGCAGCTGAAGTGGCTGTGAAGCCTGCGATGTATAGAAGAACAGCTCCCAGGAGGAGCGCTGGCGAGACTGGAGTGTGAAAGAGGAGAGGGGAGATGGGTGAGGGAGGTGGGACTCTTGGCCTGAGCAACTAACTCTCTTCAGTTTCATTTATTATTTACGCATATGCTTTCAAGCAAATAAACCTGCTGCCCCGGTCCTGTACCTAGACCTCCACTGGGAGCCTGGAGCTTTCTGTCCTGAGAAACTCCCAGTAAGCATAAATGATTAATTGTTTACTTTCGTTAGGGATGCAGCCATTTTGTTTGCTGTCGGTTTTTACACCCTCCCTTTTGTGTCACGGTTGGGCTTGGCCTGCCTGTAGAACCAGATTTCCTGGTGTGTGTGTGTTCATGTTGGTAGTAACCAGAGCTGCTTCCTCCCTCGCACACATTCCATAGTGGTACGTAATGATCCGTGTCCAGTTCAGAGGTCAGCTTTTATTCCGCTGGGCGTTTGGGGCAGGAAGTTTAGCGCCCCGGGTCAGACGCTTCTGCAGTTAATGTCGCTCCTTGGTGGTCATGGGAGTTTGGTAAGGAAGGTTCATAAAGTTCACGTTCTTAATACAGCAGCCAACCTGTTTTCTGTGCTATTTCAAGCCTGTAAAGCACCGTAACACCTGTTGCACTTGTGAAATTATTAAACTTTGGCTGAAACATGAGCTTTATTTAGTCATTCTTCTCAAGAATAATAAATAATTTTGAGCAGAGCCTAGAGCAGTGAGGAGTTTTACAACCCAGTGTGCCCTTACAAATTGATAGTTTTAACGTCACTGCTAAGTTGTCCAAAGGTAAAGTGTTGGAAGGTATATTAGCGCATTTATTGCTTCTATTAGTTGGTGTGGATTTTGACCAGGCCTTTGATGGAAATATTTTCTTTACGTATAATTCAAACTAAATCAGGCTTTTGATAGTGGTGGATGTTACTGACAAGCCACTGCTTTGTAGAGTTATGTAATAAGTATATAATAAGGTAGTAAATATCTATACCATTTGCTTTTCTGCATGCCAGTTTCAAAAGCAATTAAACACAAAGTTTGCACCAACATTGTTAAATAAAGCATAGTTTCTGAGATTTTTGATGCTTCTTATTTCATCTAGCCTTTTAGTGGTCATGGATGTCAAGGTTAACCGAATAAATGTCGAATGAAATTATCAGGCTAAACTAAAGTGTATGAATGTTTTCACAAACAAATCATGGTTCATCAAAAACTTTCATACTAAAATCTATTCTAGAGTTACAAAGAAATGTAGGAACACCTAAAACCACCCATACACAGTCACTCTGGGTGATCTTATAAATGTGTTAAGATAAAATTGAAAAATTTTAGATTTGATGTTGAGTACATTTCTTCATAGAGTAAGAACAGTTGCATTATAGCTTAAGCTGTGAGGTTACGCTTACATACAGCTGGCTAAAGGTTATGGTAAAGGTTATGGGGGATGGTTTGGTTGCGTTTTATGCAGATTGCTAACCTCGGGCACTCGGTGGCTTATTTGTAATGCTCAAAATTCATTAACATTAGAACGAGGTTAAGAACAAATTCATGTGTACGCACGTGTTGTGAATTAGATGGAAATTTTTTCGTGATATGTTCTCTTTTGCGGATAAGTATGAATAATCCACGCAATTATTAGTAATTGAGGCCCAGTGGCTTTTGATCTCAGGTCAGGGATTGTTCATGCTCTGCTGATAGTGTGAAAGAGAAATTCATTATTTTTAATAATGTAATTTATTCACTTTCGTGTGACATTGCAAAGGGGCATTTGTGTAATAACTTTTAGCGGCCAAAATGTTTGGAATGAGGAAAATAAAATGAACGTTTAGCATTCCCAATGCATTTTATATGGGAACCCGACAGCAGACTTGAAACATTTTGATTCAATTAATTGTGCAGCCCTAATGAAATTTGTTTAGCTGGTAAGTGATATAAAAGGCATTTGTACGACCTGCATTTCCTTTTTCACGTTATTTTCAGATAGGATTAATCCCCCTGCTATACTGTCATTATTACAACCTTCAGCCTCCTTGAGAAAAATCAAGCTTTTAGCAAAGTGACAACCTCTTTTAAATGAAGTCTATTTCACTGTATTGAGGTCTTATAATGGATTCATTCATACGTTTTAACGATCTGTCACATCTTAACTACCCTGCCCACAAGATGTCATTTTCTATCCCAGTCCATAGGGTGGGCTTTTGTGGCTCTGTCCAATGGTCATTGACATTTTCTTTAGATGTACGTGCAGGGGTTTTTGATATAGGTACCGGTAAAGAGTCCTTTTTCCAAATTTCACTGCAAATAAGAAGCACTGAAATTGTTCAGCTGTACTCACATGCCGTCAATGGTATGACTTTTCAATTGTGTAATCATTCATTCACATCTAGATGCGCAACTCCAGATGACTCTTAAGTGGTCAGAAGAGCTTGACTATTCAATACTGATCATAATTTGCTCTACATTTCCCAGATACTGTATTGCTCATTACAGGTTACGATCAAGATTTGTTCCTGATTTTAGTTCTCAGAATCTGACTCATGGTCACTGTATCTATTGAGATTGTACTTATTTTCTTGGGTTAGGTAAATCTGTTTCATAGATGTGCTTTGTGATGTTTAATACTGTTTTTATTGTACAACCTGTTTATAATTACTTAGTAATAACAAAGTCCGTCTTATACCATGTAGATGGAAATGTCTCTGAGTTAAGGTTGGGACACACCAAGCCGATGGTCGGCCGTTGGCCAACGTGGGGCCGACGGCGAGCAACGGTCGGGCTAGTTTGTTTGGGGTGTTCCTCTCGTCGGGCTCACGTCGGCGGCAGTTTGCCCGATTCAACATGTTGAATCGGCATCGGGGCCGTCAGCAAAAGGGATACTCTGATTGGATGTTCAGTTTAGCAAACGAGTCAGTGCCCGAGAATTACAGCGAAAGTGATGAAAACGAGCACGTAAATGAAGGAGGTACAGACAGAAGGCTGTTTAAATGTTACGTCATCTTTCCCAATCATTCTAATACGCAAATGTTTTCATAACAACATGAGCCGCTTAAAATGATTAAAGTTATCAACGTTACTGATATTCAAAATGGTAAGCAAGCGCTGCTTTGTTTACGTTTCTTGTATCTGCGTTTATCTTGTATATCTTTGTTTCGGTTTCTCCTTTTGAATGACAAATATATACTGTTGATAGCTGCTGAAATAGACAGTTAATTCCTCACACGCATGCGCAGAACGCATGTGTTAATTTGCCGTCGGCTGTAGTCTGTGTGGTGTGTTCGAGTGCAGCTTTTTGGTCCGACGCGAGGCGACAACACCGTCGGCTTTCATTGCCGCTAATTCTTTGAAGTCGGCTTGGTGTGTCCCAGCCTTTAGGGGTTGATTTTGGGTGGGCGATCTTGGCATATAACAATCTTAAAACACACAGTTACAATCCACAATCTGAATCGCAATCTTCCCAATTTTGAGATGTACTATTGAGAATATCCAGACTGGAACAAGCTTGTGAACCTTATTTATTTGCACAATTTAAAACACAGTACTGGATTGGAAATTGAAACCTGAGTTAAACACTGCATAGCCTTCACTGTATATGAATCAAATATTCATTATTATTAAAACTGCTCAAGTGTTTCAGTCAATAGCAATAAATGATTTTTTTTCATCAAGTGCTTAACTAAATTCCTTGACAATTTTGAATGTGTAACATTTGCCATTTTTATATCTTTTAAATTTCTCTCTACTTTTTACAACTGAAATAAACACATAGCATTTTCCTTAGCTGTGTATATACATTTTGTAAGCTGACTGGTTTCTATTGCTGTTGCTCCTCATGTATATAAACATGGCCGTAGAGAGACCAATTATGGAAGTGTAGAGTTCAATAATATTTGACAATTCCCCTGAAGCTACTCGTACCATTTTAAAAAAAAAAAAAAAACAAAAAAAAAACCATGTTGTCTGATTGGCTGTGATTTGTGATTGTCATGCTGCACTGCATTTCAGTGTTCAGGAATCCAGTTGTGTCCGGCCTGGTTAGGGCACTTTGTAATGATTATAATTAAGGCTGCAGCAATTACTTGTACTCATGTTGGGTCAAAAGTTTCTGTTCATGCCACAGTTCAGCAGTGTAGCCAATTTACAGATGTCTGAGTGTGCATGACCTGCTCTGTATAAACCAGTTTAAAAATAGGAAATGATTAACAGTTTTCCCCATGTAGTTTATTTCTTTAGTTTCACAGTGTAATTTGTGGTAATTGAATTTGAAAAGTACATCGAAAAGATCTATGGGATTTGTTTTAAAGGTTTTCTGCAGACACTGTTGATCTTCTCCTGGATTCATTTAACTCAAAAGTTAAGAATGTTATTGATGATATTGTTCCGCAAGGGCCAGCAAGAAGACTGGCAGACAAAAATCATCTTGGAGAAAATCAACAGCAGTTCAGAGTATGAAAAGACAATGCAGAAAAGCTGAGCGGATGTGGCGGAAGACGAAACTTGAAATTCACTATAGCATCTATAAAGACAGCCTTCATGCTTTCAATGTGGAACTAGCCACAGCTAGACAGCCCTTCTTCTCAAACCTCATAAACAGTAACTTAAACAACACTCGCACTCTTTTTGCTACTGTTGAGAGACTGACAAACCCCCCCAAATCAGATTCCCAGTGAAATGCTCTCTGACAGCAAATGCAATGAGTTTACCTCCTTTTCTGAGAAGATCAATAATATCAGAAAGGAGATTGGCACATCTTCTAGTTATGCAGAGGTCACACAGATTCGACTGCAATTTCAAAAAGAAGTGACTATGTCTGTTTTTGAAGCAATTGATAGCAAAATTTTGAAAGAAATAGTACAGCACCTTAAATCGTCAACCTGCTATCTTGACACACTTCCCACATCTTTTTTCAAAAGTGTGCTTAACTGTTTAGAAGCAGATCTCTTAGAAGTGGTGAACGCCTCACTTCTTTCTGGGACTTTTCCAAACTCCCTGAAAACTGCAGTTGTTAAGCCCCTTCTGAAAAAGCGCAATCTTGATAACACAATGTTGAGCAACTATAGACCAATATCAAATCTTCCTTTCATAGGTAAGATTATTGAAAAGGTAGTCTTTAATCAGCTGAACA